>PVIC010021172.1:0-28824 GCA_004025085.1 Thryonomys swinderianus
AAAAATCACACTAGAATTTTGATCATTCACATCATGTTTTTGGTGTATCATAATTTTGATGTTAGAAAAATCAAAGAAGTAATTTTTACATAAGCTAATGCTAAGTCAAGATCACGCAGACTTAGAATTTGTGTTGTTCCACCTTGATGTGAATATAGTTCTATAAAGTTATTAAATTAAATTTTATAATAGTAGGTCTTTGTTGATTATTGAAGCCTAAGAAGTTTCTCTTTCTTATAAACTGTAGTATTTACCTCATTCTTAATCCCCTCAAATTTCTGTTCAAAGTCATTTGTAATTAAAATTAGATTGAATAATAGTTTGGGGATTAAATATTATTTAAATTTAAGAACAGTTTCCTTTTTGATTACATTCTGTATCATATTTTGGTATATTTTATTTAGAGCTCTATTTTAATGGAGGGAAATTTCCAAAGAAACTTAAGCAATCTTATCTCTTCTTCACTTATATGGGAGAAAGTTTCTAACAACAAAATAGAAATTTCAGGTAATGTGTTACAAACAGCCTATGAAAAATATCAGTATTGTTACTGATACTGGGAGGCAGGTAAAAGACTTTTGCCTAGGATTAGAGCCATACAGAACTGGTATTTCAATTACTTATTCATTCATCAAATATTCATCAAATATTATTTATTTAGTCTTTGCTGTGTACCAGACTTATTTCATGTGGTGAATAATGACAGAAGTAAATAAAACAGACTTAAGTTTTAAAGAGTAGAGATCAGGAATGAATGAACATGAATGAATGGAACCTGAATTTGAGAGGGAAAAGAAAAACTTGAATGTAACATTTCCAAGAAACTTTTTCTTTCTGTGTTTAAAATGAAATTAATACAAAGAAGAATGATGCAAAACATTTATTGAAGTAGGACCTCATTTGAGATAGATCCATTTTCCCTAATTGAACAGAGAGTGAGAATATACTCAGTATTGAAATTATTCATTGCTGTTTTTATTTTTAATAATGAGAACAAAGCAAAATTGCGGCTGAGTCATGCCCTCAGTGGCAGATGCTGGCAGAAGCATTACTGGCTTGGCTGATTTTCACCATGCTGGGGAGTTCCGAAGCAACTTCTCAACTCCTGCTTAACAGACTTAAAACATAAAATCCATATTTGAAGGATGCTATTTCTAATGTGTTTACTCATAGTTTGGGAAAATTATTGGATAATAATCACAAATGAAACAATATTTCTAAAAAATAGGTCTGGGGATTTAGCTCAAGTGATACCACAACTACCTTGGAAATACAAGGGCCTGAGTTTGATCTCTGGTACTGCAGAAAAAATATATAATTTGTTTTACTGCCCTTTATACAAGTAGCATTGAAGAAATCAGTGACAAAAATGACACTGTACAACCATTTCTAACATAATGCTTCAAAATTCCCAACTTCTTTCCTGTTGTATTTACATAATAGGAGATATTATACATATAACATATATACAACTAGAATTTTACTCTTAGGTAATGACACTTGCAATGAGATCTATCCTCTCCATAATAGTTCTGTTGTCTATAAGTGTGATAAATTGATACTCAAAAAAATCATTGTAGTAAGATGATTTTCAAATATTTCAATTTCTTCTCTCCTTCAGTCACAGTGACACTGAAGCACAGTACAAAATTGTCATATTTTGGGCCGGAGGGTTAGCTCAGTGGTTCCGGCGCCTGCCTTGCAAGTACAAGGTCCTGGGTTCTATCCCCGGTAACCACATATAATGCTGGGCGTGGAAACTCACGCCCACCAGCAATCAACACTGCATACAATGCCGGGCGTGGTGGCTCACGCCTGTTATCCCAGCACTCAGGAGGCAGAGACAGGAGGATTGCTGAGTTCGCGGCGGCTTGCCTGGGCACCATAGTGAGCTCAGGGCCAGCCTGAACTACAAAGTGAGACCCTGTCTCAAAAAAAAAAAATTGTCATATTTTAATTACAAAACATAATAAACTATACTTAGCAAACTTAATACTTATTAAATCAGTGCTACTTTTTCATAGACAATATGAGTTTAGGTGTAATGGATTAGTGGAGATCAGTGTGGCTCTTTCCCTACTCCCTGTAGGAAAGATGGATATTGTAGGGGTGGGGATGTTTCTTTTAACCAAAAGAGAGTTTGCACCTGGATCACAATGTGAACCAGAATCTGATGTAATTCTCCCAGAGGAAATACAAAGTTCTCTAAACAAACTAAGATCCTAACTGTGTTCTCAAAGCAAGGTTCTGCTTCCAGGAGTCAACCCAAATATTATTTGTAGAGAACTCTAGCTAATTTTGCTTCATTTTTCCTTTTTCTCAAAGACTTTGGCAAGTTGTTGGCCACTGCACTTTACCATGCCTCACCTGAACTCAGTGCTGCTCTGTTTCCCCAGGGATTTCTGTCAGCTGCTTGAATAAAATTACCACACTTTGCTGTATCATGATGTTCCTTCACAAAAACTAATAAGAATTCTAATTAGCGAGCATTTTAGGTCCAGTGGGGTCAACCACCTCGTTATCATCTTCACAGCAAGGAAGATATGGCACCACGTCGCACCTGAGCACCAAAATTCTGAGACCCTGTATTGAAGGCCTGGCTTCAACTAATGTTTGGAATTTGGGCTTGAGTCCCTAAGATATTGGCGGAAATCCTTGAGGAGTACATGCCCATTACTTGTGCAACACCTTATTGGTTTTATAGTGAGTACTCTTTTAAAAAGAAAAAAGAAAACAAAAGGAGGAAAGGAAGTAGTCAAGATGCATCTAGCTGATTTCACTTATTACTTTTTGTTTCTAAAATGTGCATTGGCAGAAAGTATTTCTGATATATAAGCTTGGAAGAGTGTTAATGGCCGGGTCAGAGGAATTTCAACACAATCTAAATAGCTTGGAAAGGATGCAGAGTTTAAGTGGGAAAATCAATATGACACAACACTACATCTGTAGATATTGCATGCAAGATTTTATCATATCATACAATTCTGTTACAGTTAGAGATTTGGACACTGATTTATAAATGGACAAGGAATACAGGAGTAGCCAGGAAGAGAAGGAACTCTAGATTTATCTGAAGAGTTCATCTATTGCTATGGAAACAGACACATCCTAGCAACAGCTGCCTGGAATTTAGCTGACATGCAGTGTGTAAGCCCTTATAAAAGAGGAAAATTAGCTACAAAGAAATCTTTAATGTCTGTAGCATTTATATTTTAAAAAGTTTGAAAGACAAGAAAATTATACATAAAACAGGAAATTCATACCTAAAATACCTAAAAAGGTAAATTTACAGAAATGGAATGTTATTTCCTGACCATCACAGAACCCAGCACATTATTTAATATATTGTAATAACTACTGTAGTATTCTGGTTGAAAGATGAAATGCCATATAAAAGATAGACTACAATAACACAACATTCTACAGCTGAATCCAAAAGATAGTATTCAACTATATTTTTAATGTCCTCAGCAAAATTCTCAGAATCTTACCAGTATAAAATATTTTAAACACTTCTCTATAAAAGAAAATTCAGTGACTTAGCATTTTTATTAATGGTTGAAAAATATTGTGATTGGATCTTTTTTCTTTTCATTAATAGAATAGCTTTTTAAGCCCTGAACTTTCTAACTAAATGCTCGCTATTTTTCTTAAAAGTTTAAATAAATTATTCTTTTAGAAAAGTTAAAGTAACAAAGTGTCATGATTTTATATCTTTTTATGTAGGGGAAGTGCAGGAGTGTTTGTTATATGCCCTTAACTAATAGTTCTAGGGAGCAGAGAATATTTTCCTACAATTTTTATTCATGACATAAAAGGTAATGAAATTAAGATTAATTAAGGGCTGTTTACAGCTATGCTGTAAAACTAGCTGCATCTAAGAGAGCTTTATCTGGAATAGACTAAATCCTTTATTAATAAAAATTAATGCCTGAGTAGGGAGGAATACTTCCTTTTTTTTCCAAAAGAAATATATTTGCTTCTTCGTTGCACATGAAATTTATACATAAGATTTGTTATGTATAATTATGTTGAAAATATTCCATCAAAAAGAACAGGAGGAACATACTCTAAAAAGAAGGAAAGGGAAACTTTGAGATTGTCTCATAAGGCTAAGTTTATAGTTTTTTGTTTGTTTGGTGCTGGGGATTGAACCCAGGCCTCACTCATGCTAAGGAAGTGCTATGTCAAAAGTATACCCTAATAACTAGTTATAACCTAGTTTATAACTAGGTTGAATCATTTTAAAATATGTTATTTAATGATAAAATAGTTGCAAGCATTAACGCTTTTCAGTATATGTTCATTGATCTCAAATGCAAATGTCTGTCATTCATATTGTGCTTCTTAGTCAAGGAATATTTTCTGCTCTTTATATTGTTTATATCAGGGAGTCAAAAGTAGTACTGATTTTCCCCTCTGTACAAATGTTAGGTCTGTGTAACAGATATAAATGGAAAGTGAAATTTACTATAATGTTTATTTACATATGTTTCAAAAAAAACTTGTATGCAGTAGGTCATTAAACATATTTTTAAAATCCAGATTATTCAAGAATGCTGAATAATATAGGTCCCCAATAAAAGGGTACAGTATAGTTTGTATTGAAACAAGTGTGCTGTTTTGTAACTTTTTGTAACTTTCCCTAGTACTATGGCTGTGCCTGAGATATGGCACACTGGTGGCTAACTACCAGGTGAAAGCAGCCCCCTCTTCTCAGATTCAGTACATTAGGCAAATAGGCTTGTGAGCCTGAAAACCTCCCCTGATGACCAATGGCAGGTATCAATGTTAGCTGGGGATAATATCCATCACTTTCCATTAGCTTCTGAAGACAAAAATGAACATCAAGTCTAATACAAAGCATAGTCTTTCTATCTGAAAGTAGCTTTCAGAATGTATCCTCTGGACTTCCTCTATTATTTTCTATACAGATTTCAAAGTAAGTAAATTAGAGGTAGGAACAATTGCATCTTTAAGGACTCTTTTTAGAAATCCATGCTTTTCATTGTTTTCCATGTTTGCTGCAGTGTGGATCTAACGGATGCCCCAGTTTTTTAGTGTTGAAGGGTAGGTCATTATGCACTCGTCTTCAACACTGGGAAACAATACCCAACACTGACAGCTTAAAGAAGAGGTTCATCTGGGCTCATGCTTTAAAAATGTCAGTCCTTGCATGGTTGGCCATGTGGTGGAAAGGTCTGGGTCAAGAAAGATGTTCACAGAGAGGCAGGCAGGAAGGAGACAGAAAGGAAGGGAAGAGTTAGGAAGGTAGACACACCCTTCTCAGTCATGCCCACTGTGACTCACCTCTTCCTATCAGATCCCATTCCCTAAAGCAAGTCACCTATGCTTCCTTAACAATCTAGCCACCTCTCACCAGCTCCTGCATCCAAACACATGAGGCTTTGCGGGGGAGACATACAAATACAACCCATAACGCTCGCCTTTGTAACAATTGGCAGGTGCTGGAACCTAGAGGAGGGGTAGCTAGTGGAGGGAGGTTCTGTCACTGAGGATATGCCTTCGAAGGATTTTGAGAACCTGACCTCCTCCTTCCTTTCGCTCAGCTTCCTGACTCCTGTGAGGGCAACCGAGTTCGTGTACTGCTAGTGTCCGGTGTGATGTGCTGTCCTGTCATGGCCCAGACAGGTGGGTCAGAACTGAAACTACCCCCTGTAGGATAAAATAAATCTTTCCTAGTTTTAAGTTGACTTTCTTAGTTATTTTGTCACAGCAGTGTAAGGCTGAACACAGTAACTTTTAAAATTTCTAGGATTATACTTTTAAATTTTTAAAACTTACTTCCATAAGAAAGCCATTGAAATGGACCAAAAAAACAGCAATTTAAAACATGCCCTTCTGGAGAGAATAACTTGGAAAATGACAAGATATACATGAAATCTGTTTTGTTTTAAATGGCAAAGCATTTCTTAGAACAGTTAAAAAACACAACAACTCACTATTCCTCACTAAGAAAGTTGTCCTTCCAAATTAAATTCTCTTTCCTTCAAGGTTACCAGGCATATTTTAACTCTGAAATGGGGACTAGCAAGCATATATAAAAGTAGATTTAAGTATACAGTGAAACTCATATAATTATTACTCAACTATGAAGGTATGGCTGATATTTTTTATTCCTCTTCTCTTATTCCTATTCATCATATTATTTCTTCTGTAAATGTTTCATTATATAGCTCTTAAAGATAACTCTATGTCATGATCAAACCATGGGAGCATTCCCTAAAAGTAATTAACCATAATTCCTCACTACTGAAAGATGTTTGGTAAAGCATTCATTCAACTTCTTCAGGTGTATTGTCACTACATTCTAAATTTCTAGTTGTTAAAGGCTTACATTTTATCACTTGGTGCTTGCTTGTGAACCAAATTAATACCACACATTGCAAATGGTATATGTATTCATTATCTGTAGATTATCATTAATTATCTCCTGGTTTTTCTTTCTAACATTTTCCCCTTAACAGTTTATTTGTGGAAGAAGTTTTATTATTTATCCAAGAGAATTTCAAATTACCAGGATACAGCTGATTGCATCTTTTTGGTGTTTTAAAAATGTTTCCTTTTTGTCTGTCTTCATAGTTAGAAACCACATCAGAAATGCTTTTGTGTTCTTTCATCAGAAGACATGTACTGTCTGGCTCCTTCTAATTTTCTGCTGCAAGGAACTGTTTCTGTTCTTGATTCAATTAATTCATTACCAGCTGTTGAACTGCTGTATTCATCCTCTCATTTCTTTCTCATTTAATAGCTAGACTATTTTGAGAACTAGAAATATCTTTTTTTTTTTTTTGGTTTTCAGTGTAGAGTTTATTTATTAGTTTTTATTTATTTACCAGTTTTAAAGCAGCTATTAGCCATATGATTGTGACTGGAATTGCTGAATACCTCTTCATATGGTTAAAGCTGTTTGCATTTGTTATTTCTGCAATTTTACCTAATTTCTATAGAAAATTGCTATAGTCACAAATCGTTTTTATTTCTTTACCAGTTTTACAGCAGCTATTAGCCATCAGTTTTTTTTAAAACTGATGACATATGATTGTGTCTGGAATTGCTGAATACCTCTTTATATGGTTAAATCTGTTTGTTATTTCTGCAATTTTACATAATTTCTATAGAAAACTGCTATAGTCATAAATCATTTTCTATTTTACAAATATTTAATGTAGTAGAGATATCAATAATTTATCTATGTTCAATTATTAATATTGACATTTTTAAATTTTATCTATTTATTTATTTTTTTGAGACAGGGTCTCGCTTTGTAGTTCAGGCTGGCTCTGAGCTCACTATGTAGCCCAGGCAAGCCTCAAACTCAGCAATCCTCCTGTCTCTGCCTCCCGAGTCCTGGGGTTACAGGCGTGAGCCACCACGCCTGGCACTGTGGTATGTGGTATTGATGGCTGGTGGGTGTGAGTCACCACGCCCAGCATTGTATGTGGTTACCGGGACCGAACTCAGGACCTTGCACTTGCGAGGCAGGTGCCAGAACCACTGAGCTAATGCTCCAGCCCTACATTGTTTATTTTAAACTTGTTTTAATTAATCTATTTTATCACTTTGTTTATATTATTTTCACCCGTGTAAGTTTTGCTTTGTCAGTTTTTGTATTTCTTTGCTTTTGTTTTTCAGCGCTGCAAGTTGAATCACAGATAGCAAATTTAATCCCACTGCTCCAGTTACTCATTCAAGTCTTATTGGTACTTGCATCATTTTATATTTAAATCTCTCATCTATTCTAATTTTACCTGTTCTACATTGGAAAGGACTCAATTTTACCATTTGCTGAGCATTTTTTTTTTTTTTTTTTTTTGAGACAGTGTCTTGCTTTGTAGTTCAGGCTGGTCCTGAGCTCACTATGTCGCCCAGGCAAGCCTCAAACTCAGCAATCCTCCTGTCTCTGTCTCCTGAATGCTGGAATTACAGGCGTGAGCCACCCTGCCAGGCACTGTGGTATGTGGTATTGATGGCTGGTGGGCGTGAGTCACCACGCCCAGCATTGTATGTGGTTACCGGGACCGAACTCAGGACCTTGCGCTTGTGAGGCAGGCGCCAGAACCACTGAGCTAAATATCCGGCCCTTACCGAGCATTTTAACATCACTAATTTAACAAAACCTCACATCTGAGATATTCATAAATTTTGTGTATGAATTTCAAGGTCATGAAGTTTTTCCATGACTTTTTTCTACATGAGGCACAAATCCTATGTTAATTTAACTACAGAGGCTTTATGAAAGGAATTAGTTTGGTATTTAATAAGCCTCTTCTTCTCTGTCCTTTTTAACCTTCAAGATCCTTTTAGACTTTGTCACTTAATGGAGGATGCCTTCAGCTGATGAACTAGATAAAATTTATTCACGTCTTACCCTGAGATTTCTTTTCTTCATTAAAGAAAAATTCCAAAAGATAAACCAGTGAGTCAAGGCTCTGTGAGAGCTCCATGACAGATGGGGCACATGGGAACTGCACGCCCGTCCGCCCTCCCAACACTCGGCCCAGCCACCTTCCATCGTGTGCCACTGCTGCCCGGGCCTGCATGATTAACAAGGGAGGCAGGAAGAAGATAGTCAAACTACCAAACTACTAGCCATCTCTTCTCCTGGGTTCTCCATGGCCCAGGGTACCAGATGTGATAACCAAAAGATAGACATGATTGAAAATGAGACCAACACTCAGGGGTAGAGGTCCACTCCAGGACCAAAGCGTTACTGTAACACAGAGACCTTGGAGGACAGCCTTAGAGAGTATGAGAATTAAACAGGGACATCCTGGGATCTCCAAGGAAGCTCAGACTCGGGCCAGGCTGAGCATGGGTTCAACATAATGCAATGGAGGCTAAGTTTGGTGGGTGCAATCTTCAGAGGGGCGAGAACGTAAGAGATGGCTTCAGTCTGGCAATATGTATGAGCTCTTGAACAGCTGCCTACATCCAAGAAAATGACTGGTTTGAGTCACTATGGATCAGTATCTGTGTGGCCTAAGTACCTCTGCTAAAATCATGGACCTCTTTGCTCTGTTCAAGTCAGTTCATGAGTATCTCAAAATGTGTCAGTACAGAAGAACCTGGACTCACAAACTTAATTCTTTCCACAATTTCAGTCACAGTCATATTGGCTGTGAACTGAGTCAAATTTCTCTCTAAAGTTCAATGTAGGTAAAGTTAATCCATTCTGAGCCACATATATTTTTTAAACCACAAAAGTATGAAGTACCACCGTATATTTTGAAAAGAGGTAACACTAACCTTGGTTGAGGCAAATTCTGGGTTGGAGGACAGGAAGGTAGATGGGGGGGATTCTCATTTGAAAGAAGAGTCCCCTTACATAAGGACATAAGGGGATTCCTCAGGGGTTTCCTCTCTTCTTTGTGTCTTTGCTGCAGGGTCAATTTTGACAAAACAAACAAACAAACAAACAAACAAACAAAAAACATCTGTCTAATCCTGTGGAAGTGAGAGACCATGTATCATTCATAGATTCAACCCTCTGTTCATCATCGTTATGTTGGGGTGGTACTTCTTCAAGAAATCCTGGCACTCACTCCGTTTTTCCGTAATGGATTTTATCAGCTCACTGATAACCCCTTCCTTGTCTTCCTCTTCCTGAGAGGAATGGTCTTCCGTACATGCCCTCTGCTTCTCACTCTGCTATTCAGCAAGCTCTTTCATCACCGTTCCTCCTTATGGTCCTCAACAGGGTCATCTAAGTCTGCATCATCAATGTTCAGATCCATATTCACGGACACAATCTCCTTTACTCGCTGTGTGTCAGATCCTTGCAAGTCAAATTAAAAACTTCTGCACAACAAAGAAAATAATCAAATGAGTGAAAAGACAATCTACAAAAGAGGAGAAAAAATTTTACTAGCTATTTCTTAGAGGGCTGACATCTAGAATATATAAAGAACTCAAAATTTGTACTCTTCAAAATAAAAGACCCTGTCAAAAAACCAACAACTGAAAAGAATATACACTTTTCAGCAGAAGTACAAGTTTGCAAGCCTAATAGTCCAATAAATACATGAAAAGATATAAACTGAAACTTTCTTGAGATACCATCTTACTCCAAAAAGAATGGCTATCACACACAAAAAAATGTAGCAATAACAAATGCTGGTAAAGATGCAGAGATGTGATAGTATTGTATACTCGTACAAACACTGTGGAAGTCAGTGTAAGACTCCTCAAAATGTTAAAAATAGAATTTCTTTATACCCAGCTATCCTCCATTTATTCATCTTTTTTTTTTTTTTTTTTTTTTTGAGACAGGGTTTCGCTTTGTAGTTCAGGCTGGCCCTGAGTTCACTATGTAGCCCAGGCAAGCCTCGAACTCAGCATTCCTCCTGCTTCTGCCTCCTGAGTGCTGGGATTACAGGCGTGAGCCACCACGCCCAGCTTATTCATCTTTTTAAAAGAGTTAAAATTATCACTGTCCAAGGACACAAGCATACCCATGTTTACAGCAGCGCAACAGCTATATATTGGAAATAGTGCGTATGTCCATCAACAGTTCAGTGGATAAGGAAAATGTGATATTTATATGCAACGAGGTACTGCCCTGCATAAAGAAAAATAAACTTAAAGAATTCATTGGTAAATGGATGCAATTTAGAGCATAATATTAAGTGAAACAGGCCAGGCTCACACTCAAAGTATGTATGCAAATGAGAAGCAAAAACGGAAGACAGATAAACAAGAATTGGAAAGAAGTTCAGATGAATCCTCAGAGTATCTTTTCCGTTGCTTCAAAACCATTTAAATATGTAGGCTAGTTTGTTTTATGTATACTACAAATTTTCTTAGTTCACTGAAAAGAAAGTTTTTTTGTTAATACCTGCTTGTTTCATATTTGTAAGAGAGAATTGTTTTTCTTAGTGAATTATTGTCTGAGTAACTATTTGAGGATAATGAAACAGTGTATTAACTGTTGTTCTGCATTTATTTTATGATTAAACTTTGTTTTATTTTACCGTACTTTTTCTTTTTTAATCCACTAACCACTGAAGTGGAGGACTTATTACAACATCTTATTTTGTGGCAATTAAACCCAATACAGAGAAATACATCCCCTTTATCTTTTTACATTAAGAAAACATAGTGATAATTTATTTTCATTCTAATATACTTATAGTTATTTGGTGGTTTTAATTTATAATTTATCCTGTTGCCTCATAGAAGACTAATTTCATTGTTCTGTTTGCAAGTCTAATGTCAGGATGGTGACCTTATAGGTATAACTACAGACAGTATGGGAGGAATCACCAGGTAACAGACAAGGCAAGGGATCGTTCCACATATCCAATCTTGGTAATGAATGTTCTCTAGATAAATCTTTTGGGGAATAACTGAAAATTGGAAATGTTTCAAGAGTTAATATATGCATCATCCCTCATAATTTGCATTGTTTTAATTTAGAAATCACTAATTTTCTAAATGATTAGGTTAGCAATTCATTTTATGTTAGCATATATATGGATGTACATTTTAGCATTACAGAAAAATTAAATCCCATAGATAAGGCCAATCGCTAACATTGTGAAGCCAAAATAATAATATAAAAATAAGCTGTTTTAGGGCCAGAGGGTTAGCTCAGTGGTTCCAGCACCTACCTCCCAAGCGCAAGGTCCTGAGTTTGATCCCCGGTAACCACATACAATGCTGGGCGTGGAGACTTACGCCCACCAGCAATCAATACTACATACCACAGTGCCAGGCGTGGTGGCTCACTCCTGTAATCTGAGCACTTGAGAGGCAGAGACAGGAGGATTGCTGAATTCCAGCCTTGCCTGGGCTACAAGGTGAGCTCAGAGCCAGCCCTAACTACAAAGCGAGACCCTGTCTCAAAAAAAAAAAAAAAGCTGTTTTATAGTTTATGTTGAAGGGATTTTATAATAACCCTGGTCCCAAAACATCTCATTTTACTACTGGAAAAGGGGATCATAATTTACAGAATATATGCAGTACTTACATAGGGGACCAAAACTCCCTAGTTAAAATTTATCTTTAAAAAAATAGCAAAATAAAACAAAAACATTATATTGATTATCAACATCTTAGCCTGGAAATTGAACAACCCTAACCAAAAGTATCCTGAAGATATAGGTCCTATAATAGGCAAATTCTAATTAGAGGATAGGAAAAAAGAACTACAAGGTATATTATAATTATAAGGACTGTAATGTATATTAAGAATTGACAAGCCAGGCATGGCGGCTCATGCCTGTAATCTCAGCACTAGGGAGGCAGAGGCAGGAAGACTGCTGAATTGGAGGCTTGCCTGGCCTACATGTGAGCTCAGGGCCAGCCTGAACTACAAAATGAGACCCTGTCTCAAGAAAGAAAGAAAAAGAAAGAAAGAAAGAAAGAAAGAAAGAAAGAAAGAAAGAAAGAAAGAAAGAAAGAAAGAAAGAAAGAAAGAAAGAAGGAAAGAAAGAGAAAGAGAGAGAGTGAGAGAGAAAGAAAGAAAGAAAGAAAGAAAGAAAGAAAGAAAGAAAGAAAGAAAGAAAGAAAGAAAGAAAGGAAGAGTATCCAAAAATTATGTAGTCAATTTTTTTTTTTTTTGAGACAGAATCTGGCTTTGTAGCTCAGGGTGGCCCCGAGCTCACTATATAGCCCAGGCAAATCAACTCACCAATCCTCCTCCTGCCTCTGCCTCCCCAGTGCTAGGATTACAGGCGTGAGCCACCATGCCGGGCACTGTGGCATGTGGTATGACTGCTGGTGGGCATAAGTGACCATGCCTGATATTGTTATTTGTAGTTACTAGGGATTGTACCAGGGGCCTTGCACTTGCCAGCTGGCACCAGAACCACTGAGCTAAATCGCTGGCCCTGGGTACTCTTATATAATAATACATACATATACATGTCTTTACATTCTTTGTGTGTACATAAATAATTTATATTCCTGCCTCATCTTTTATATGAACACCTTATTTTTTGGGGTTTATCTTGCCTATCATTCTGCTTCTGGTGCAAAATAAGGGATGAATTCTGCTACGTGAATGACAGAATTTCTCCTCATAAAAATAATTCAATAGAACAACATTGTTGTTGCCTTTCTACTTATATTCCTGATATTTCATGAACTGATTTTGCATGTGAAGTTCTGGAGTGTATGAAAAACTACTGTCAGATTCTACAATAGAATCTTCAAATATTATACTTCAAGGAAGAGGTTAATCTTCTGGTTGTCATCAAGAGTGTGTCTTGAATACTGTGTCATGTGCTTTGTTTTGGAGAAAAGATGGTCTTCCAGTGGAATGAAGTGAAGTGGAAGAGACAAATCATTCAAAAAGTTATTTCAGATCAGAGGCAACAAAAATATTTAAGAAATGCTTCATTTTCTATTCCTGTATGTGCTGTAAGGCACTCACTTTAAAGGCCTTTTCTTTCATTTTTTTAAACAATCACAGAGTTGTCATTCAATCATTTAAAACAGGTAAACATTTCTACTATTTCAAATTTCCTAAAGCTCTCATGTTGGTTGCATTTAAATCGTCATTTTTCAGAGTTTCGAATATATTCTTTTTATTTTAGCTGATACACTGCAGTAGCATCCTTTTTGAGTAAGATATTTTGCTTCCTTCCATTAACAACCATGGAATAAAATAACTATTAATGTTAAATGTTCATCAAGTTAAAGGTTTAAAACTCCACAGAAAAGACCTAGTCTATAAACATATTCTGATTAAGCAAACAGGATAACACTTTGCGCAAACATTAAGTATTTTTACAAATAGTATAATACTTAGATTTGCCCTTGATGTAAGTACAGCGAAATGAAGTATACCTATCTTTGAAGTAGTTAAAGATGGTTGATTGAAATGAGTTTCAATCCAGGAATGGAGGAAGAAGATACATATAAGGAAATAAAGAGAAGAGACAGGACACAATAGACATCAGACAAATCTAAAAGGCATAAACACAGGAGTCTAAAGCACAAAAGTTGAAGCACAACTTGAAGCAATTACTTGCACATGTAAGTACCCACCAAAGCACAGCAAAATGACTATATCTAAAACATCTTGACCACTAGAAAAGATGTTTTAGATTTGTGATTTGTGTACACAGCTTGCCCCAACCACGTGATTTGGCTATAACTTTTCACTCTTTAGAAGAGAAGAAGTGATAAAATCATTAGTCTGATCCTGGCTAGTCTCAGATTTAAAAGTTTGGCAGTAAGCCCATTGCCAGATTTTCTAGCAAGTTCAGAGAGCAAAATTGCCCAGAAAACACGAGGGTCTTACAAGGCCGAAGGACGTTGCTGGACCTTCTATATTTGCAATTCCAGATGATGACCAGAGATGGCGCTGAGGGTACAGGGAACCTAGAGCTAGCTGGACTCAGAAATTGGAAGTAGGACTATAAAGTCTGTAAGCATGAATCCTCAGTTAACCCTAGCAGCACTCCGTCTGAAACAGTGAGTCTACAGGAGAAGAAAGCAAAGGATAGAACAAATCAAAGACTTTCATTAGAGGAAACACATTGTGAAGGCTGCAGGAATCAAAAATCCCTACAGGACAACATGGGTTTAAGCACAAACCAAGCCAGGCATCAGGAGTGCAGATGAAACATATGGAGTGAACTGGGCCATCATTGCATTTCCTCAGATTAAATTGCCCGTTAGGGGAGATTTTATTTGGCAGGAGGTCCATGGGCGTGTCCAGGCTTTTATGTTATATCCTAAATGCATATGGACTGGTTGTTCTCTCTGCGTTAAGCAAGAGGAATTCAAAGTTATTGTGGTGTAGTCACAGAGCACTAGCTGTAAAATCTAACTTCATGCACTTTAAATTTTCTTTTCGTAAGCAGATACTTTCTAAACAAGGACATCCATTTTAACCAAGAAAAATAAAATTGTTTCACTTTAGTGGCAAAGTGAGCAGATAGATGTCTGTGTGCCTGTCATCTGTGTTTGTAACTGTCACTTATCTTTTTTTTTTTTTTTTTAAAAAGAGACTCTACATAGAGGAGAAAATTACTCAGAAAATGGTAGACTTTCATGAGCATTATATTTTATGTTGCTAAGTACTTGGGTTTTTTAAATTAAAATATCATAAAAGTAAATGAAAAAAATTCCAAGTTGTACAAAAGGATTTTAAATAGAGAATCAGCATGACCTCTTCTTCCTCGCTTGTGCAGCTCCCTCTGCCATCTGCCCCTGGAAGCCCTCACTAGAGCATGGACACCTGTGGCCAGACTGGTACTAATTACTCCTCTCCCCTCAAAGGGTAGCCTGTGAAACTTCAGCCTTGGTGTCCTCTGATGGCTTTTTAACCATGCAGACCCTCTGTCCTAGGCACAGATTTAGTAGATTAGGATTTATATTTTGACACATTCCTCCAGTGATACTGTACACATGTTGAAGTTTGAGAAATCCTGCTTTAAATTCTAAAGAAAGAGACACATATTGAACCCCTATTAGCAAAAGGCTCAGAAATGGTCTATTATAATTAATGTCTGTGTCACCTGTCTACACAGGCAGAGTTCTAGGGAAGTTGATCCTCACCAGAGAAAGTAAGAAGTACTTTTTCCCATGAGAGACCCTCTCCTTTCAGAAGGTGAGAGGTGCTCCAGGGGATTGTGGAAGGAGACAATGCTGAGAAAACCCTGACATTTAAACTCTAACTTGGGTGTTTGATGACTTGCAGAATCTGAACAACCACTGTAGCACTTTCCTTGCAGTATAAAGGAGCATGCAAGATCTTGCGAAGGGAGCATGATGGTGAAAAGATGAGTAACCACCTCTGTTCTCTACAGCTTTGTGAAAGGTGCAAAATACATGAGCATGCCACGTGGCTGCATGAGGTGGACCACAGAAGTCGGATGATGCAAGAGCCTGGGTAGGTGTTAGGCCCAGGAAGGTCCTGTCTGCTGCAGAAAAGTGCTTGTCGGCCTGGATCACTGTCATAGCTAAAGAAGACACTTCTGTTGTCATGAAATCAGGTGACAGTAACAGAACAGGGCTGACTGAGCACCGGGGGGCGTTACCCTAGGAGAAACATCCATTCAGCCACCTGTGAACACTCACTGTGTGACTGTCATCGGCATCAAAGAGAATGCAGTGAATCCACAGAAGGTCTGGGGTCTGGCACCCCTTACTACAATTCATAAAGCTGTGTAGATGAACCTTATGATCAACTGCACTCCTCTCTCTCTCTCTCTCTCTCTCTCTCTCTCTCTCTCTCTCTCTCTCTCTCTCTGAGTGTCCGCACACTATCATGCAGAAATCTAAACACAAAACAGGGAGAAGGGACTCATACTAAATTCTGTCTCCCCCACTGCTCCATAGCCAGGATGGCTCCTCACATCTATATATTACATTAGCCTGTTCTAAATTAGAATGAGAATAATTACAAGTGGCCAGAGATTGTCACCCATTCATTCTTCTTTTAAAATTAGTAAATATGCAATAAATGTATTTCTTTGTAAATAATTCTTTTCCTGCTTGCCCTCTTCTATTTCTTTCCCAGCCAGATCTCTTCATTTAGTGGAATTATAGTATTGTTTTTACTTAGAGATTGGCATAACTTCAGTAAAAATAATGTAATATTTATATACTATTTGGGAAGACAGAACATAACTATTTGAAAATAAATTTTAAAAGACATTGAATGCATTTACACTCCCTCCACATACTCTCTGCATCAAAGCTCTGTCCCAGGGGTCAGTTCTCCACCAGTGGTTGACAAGAACAGGAGTACAAAATATCCCAGTGTCCCTTTCTTCTCTCGTGAGGAAAGAACACATTTCCAGTATCTTTTATGGCATTTCCCAGACATTTCCACTGTAGATCCTGGAAACAATTTTTAAAAGATTAACTGTAACAGAACACATTCGAGATACATTCATTATTGCTTGATGACTGATGACTGGCTGTGGGTCTAAAAATCATAAGTTCATTTGCATAATGAGAGAAGGGTCTTTTCTCTGATTCGCTAAATGAGATCAGCATAAAATATAAAAATAGCCTGGAGAAGTTCACAGTGATTGTAAAATGGAGTCCAAGGTAAATATTCCAAGTACAATTTTTTTAGAATCTAATTAGAGATTTTGTAGGAATTGTTCTTCTAGTTTACATTTTCAGTCTTTTCTTTGTTCCATTCCTTTCTGTAATTTTCTTTCTAAGACGTACCATTGGGATTTTTTTAAATTAAAAAAGTTAGGAAATACAAGATGTGAAACCCTTAGCAGCTTGTTTTGCTCTTACTATTACAAAATTTGTCAGAAATGCAAGAGGAAGGGATTCGGAAGCAATCATTTAACAAATCTCTCCCTAGGGACTTTAATGTTTTATAATACATTCAGTATTTTAAGTGTAATTAGAAAAACAGAGAAAGGCCACCAATGTGTATACAAATGTTCATAATTTTCAGTTCCTTGTAAGATTACATGCTCTTCCTGATAAACAAACCAATGTTACAAATTTGATATTGAAAGTAATTAACCACATAGAAAACACCATGTAGCATATCATAATACTTTTATTGGCAAGGAAATCCAAAAAATAAGTAAGTACAATTGATTGTGAAACTGCTAGCAATTTCAGTAAATGGTCAGTTCTTACACATGGCAGCCCTTTCATGTGAGATGATTAATTACTAGTCAGTAGAATTTATGCAAATATTTAGAGTGCAATCCCCAGGAGCACAACAAAATAATAAAATCTCTGACAATTTCACTCCTTCTCATCTCCCTAAGAAAAGTAAAAGTATTCCTTAAAAGATTGTGCATTATAACAACATTAAACATAATTGAATGAAAGGATAATACTTCAAAAGCTCATCAGCTGGTGAATGGATGAACAAAACAGAATAGCTATATAAGGGAATACAACTCAGCCAAAAATAATAATAATTAAACCACTAATACATGCCACATGAATGAAAAAGTGTGCTAAGAAGTTATTGCAAAGATTATGTTTTATAGGATTTCATTTATGTGAAATGCATAAAGAAAACAGGTCAGGAATGTATTGGTCAGTTAACTGTCTATAACTTAAAGACGGACTTTAATTTATCCTATAGTTTTGGAGAATTTAGTCCATGTTTGGTCAGCTCCAAATCAGGAACATGGTGGAATGGCGTGGTGGAACAACGCTGCTTAGTTCATGGTGGCCAAGAAGTAGAGAAGGGGAACAATGCCAAAGGTGAATGGGAAAGGAATAAAATCCAGCATCAAAGGTAATATTGCCGTGACCTAGGAGTGTGTTGTATTAATATAGTAGACATTTCTTATGCCAGTGAAGCTAAGATATTAGAATTAATGGTCACAAGGAGTTTCTTAGAGGAAGGGTGAAAATAGAGATTGATTAAAAATACATACAGGGGATCTTTCTAAAACAATGTAAATGTTCTAAAGTTTATTGTGCTGATGACTTCGCACCTCTGTATGTTTACTAAAAATATTGAATTGTACGATTAAAATGGTGTATTTTATGGTATATAAGTTATGCTTTGACAGTTAAGCCATACCTGTTTTGTTTTCTTAAATTGCCAGAGTCCATATTTGTACTATATCGACTTTATGTAATACTGCACTTACTTCACCATTAATTTCTACCTTCTTTGAGGGTCTTATTATCAAAAGTGTAAATATATCTATAACTAGTGCTTGTGTATTGAACAATTACCCCTACCCAAAGAGAGATCTTGCCTTCACTTTGTGCTACCAGAAAGTAGGGATCTCATGCTTAGGAATGTCTTCTCCTGCTTTGAACTGTTGGCCATCTGATGGCATAACAAGGACTATGACTTATGGGTCAAGGCTTCCTCTGGAAAGAAATGGAGACTTAAATTGGGAACCTGATCACTAAAGGGTAAGCACATGGGTGGTATATAATATAGTCCTTCAAAGTTCTGAACTCCCAAGGTATGGATGAGCCTGCCTGATTGGCAGTACTCCAGGCACATTGTCATGCATTGATGTGACGTCTGACAGTAATGTATTCATGATCACATGGTCCTCTTCTATGGCATGTCCTCTTTCCCATGATATCATGCACATAATACTCTCAGAGCTGAGGGCTGGCACCTTTCCTTGACTCTTCCATATACATATCGTCCCTTGGGAAATTTAAATTTATATATTTTCCCTGTAAAATCCCACAGACACAAATTGAACAACTTGTATTGAGTCTTTCCAGAGAATTATGAAAATAGTATTTGAAGAAATCCCTTAGAAACTGTACTTGCTATTCAGAAGAGAGGTTCATTTTGTGTACAGATTATACTGACTGTTTTATTGGATGAACTATGCAAAATCTCAATAAATAATCAATAATTAGCTATTTTAAAACACTTTGGCCTCTATTTATTGGTTGTTCAGAATGTTCACACCTTGAGGAGAGCATATTGCCTAGTGTTTTTCTGGAAGTTGGCAACTGATAAATGACTCTTAGTCATGAAATAGATTTTTAAAACAAGATTTTAATCTTTTTGTAGAACAATCAGTCAGTGTTCAGTATTGAGCCAGACTCCTCAGTATTGCTCTCTGTGGACTGCAGTGAACCATGGAACTAGTCGTGTGAACTGAAATGACCTGAATTAAATGAAGAAGCTCTAACTCAGATGGTTGTATCTTAACACATACTTCATTGTTAAGGTCAGGCTACAAATTATTTAGTTTTTCATTATACTTTCAGGTGAGAAGTAAAAATAGGTACAGACATATAGATATAGGTAGGATAGACACAGATATATGTATCTATGTTAGTACTTTTCTCTCATTGCTGAGAAAAACACTTAATGTACAAAGTTAAAGAGGAAAGGGCTTATCACAATGTATAGAGGTTTCAGTCCATAATAGGCTGGCACCAAGGGAATTCGATGTGGCAGATAGGCCTTGCAGAGGAGAAATAGTTCATAAGGCCAGAAGGTGGCAAAAACAATAAAGGAACTTTAACAGCTTCTTCCTGCCCCTTTTATTTTATTCATACTACTGGGATTAGGGTGGTGCCAAACCAATCCTCATGTGTAATAGTTTAGTAATTACACACCCTGGATCCCAAGATAATACACTCTAGATGAGCACCTCAGAATTAGCCCCACCTACAAGTGGGGGATGCTGTAGATACAAGCCACAGTATTCTAGAGGTTATGAAGGACTTTCCCACGAATTATTTCCCAGAATAACCATAAAATCTTGTGAGTTAAGCTAGAAAACTTAAACACATTTAAGGACTGACTTAGGTTTTCACAGTTGTTGAGGCAGGTCCCACGAGCTAGCAGGCTACGATTCTTGTAAATGAAAGTCTACCTACTTGCCTACCTACCTACTGCCTAAATTCCCTCCTGTGAAGGCCATGTGACTTTCCTCTTGGTAGAAGTTTGGGCAAAAGTGCATCAGAAGGACCAGGGATATATCCCTGTGGTTCTGCGCCTGCCTGGTAAACACAAGGTCCTGAGTTCGAGTCCCAGTACCACAAAAGTGGCCTCAGATTGAAAGGCCAGCTAACTAAATGGTGGCAAAATGTCTTGGCCTATTGTGATTTTCATTGGTTTAAATTTCTAAAGTTGCCTTTCCAGGCTTTCTGTGACTTTCTTTTTCTTAATTCTAAGTAACATTATCATGTTCACCTAAGAAAATTTGCTCATTTTTTTGGGTTTTCTATTTTTAGAATCAGCAGCAACTGTTCTCCTTTTTGTTTATTTTACCTCTACCTTTCAAATTTCTGTAGCTCTTTCTCCATCAGAGTCTTCCTGACCTTGTTGTTGTTGATTTTTTCACCACTCTTTTGGGGTACACTGGGGGTTGAAGATTGGTTTTGGTATGGAATATTTTTCTTCATTTTTGAGAAAGGGGGCAGAATTAGGGAGAAGGAGGCATTTTCTAACAGATACTATTAAATGACAAAGGTTGTACTTGAACAATCTCTGCCTAAACATAGAACTAGGCTCATGGTTTTTGTACTACTGACTGCTAGTTCTTATAAGCCCCAACACTGGAATTTATACCTGGCTATTAAGAATGTTAAATTGGGTTAAGATCTAACTGCAGCATCCTTGTTCTGAGTATTACATCAGACCAGTTCCCAGGAATCACTGCATTTGACTGTGCTTTGGGTTTGCATAGTGTTTGCACATCCATTCTTTCAACTTGCCTTCACACAGGTAAGTAACTTGCCTTCACACAGGTATGTAACCCCTGACTAAGAAGAGTTATGGGTTACAATTAGACATAAGAAAAACCTTCTGGTTTAAAATTTAATTTAATTTATTGGTACATTATATACACATATCACAATTACACTCCACATTGAGAATTTGTACCAGTATATGACATAACTTAATTTTCACTTTTCCCCTTCTCCGACCCACCCTACAACCCATTGCCCCTATATACACAAGCTTTGGTTCCATTCTTTATCATCAATTTTTTTTCTTTCCCCAATTTTTTACCCTGTATCCTATTTTCCTTTGAATATTCACTCTTTTGGAATATCAATCATGCATTCTAGAATACATGTACAACTTCAGTTTCTCATACCAGAGAAAAGATACAATATTTACACCTCTGTGACCTATTTATTTAACTTATGAGTATGTCCTGAAGGAACATGCTTTTGAAGATAAATGACTCAATCTCATCATTCAAAAAACCTTCTTTAAATGTCATATTATTTTTAAGATATTTCATTTCCATGTTATCAAACATTTAAAAAATTAGACATTTAAACTCCAGATGTCATTTACTAAAATATGAAAAAATATATTTCAGTTGCTCTGTTTAAGTCAAAAATTCTTTTCTAATTCCCTTTTTCTTGTCTCCTCTATAAAAACAAAATAGTGAAAAATGAAGAGGATTCTCTAGGTGTGAGTGCATTTCCAGGATACAGCAAGCTCTTCGGCGGTGGTCATCAGGAAAACTCTGGGATGGTGCAGGGCTTCAAACCACACAGACAACCATGGATGCAGTGTGCTGAGTACTGCAGCTGGCAACAGCGCTGATGGGGGAAGGTAGTGTTTAGTGTGTAGTTGTAAAATGACATGGAGCATCTGTTGCCTCCCGCTGCCACATGTTGTGTCCATTATTATTTTGAAGGAATTTATGTTTTAATTTTTGAGACAAGTTCTCACCGTGGGGTTTAGGTCAGCCTTGAATTTGTTGCATGGCCCAGGGTGGCCTTGAACTTGCAAGTCCATACATTTCAGCCTCCCAAGTGCTAGGATTAATTATACCCATCACAAGACCAGGCTGGTCCCACTGTTTGAAAGGCAATCAACACTAAATAATAATTAAATCCTCAACAAAGTGTGAGAATAGCACAAACTTGGTTTCTTCTATTTGGTCATTTTTTAAAATATAAAATTCAGGTTGCTGAAGCAAAGAAGCTATTTAATTAAAGAGGCATTTGAGTAGTTTGCAAAATAGTCTTTGGCAGCCTCCAGACCTTTCATCACTGATGGCAGAAGAGCTTCGTGTATCCTTTCAAACACATTTCTTGCCAGAATGGCAAAGTCCTAATTGTGGAAAAGGATTTGGTCACATTGCAGGAGAACTAGTACTATAAGGTATTTCTGCATTAGTTTTACTGTGATATTTTTCTTTGTTTAAAATAAATTTCTAGCTCATTTTGCTTTGCATATTCTATACTGTGTATGTGAATGTGCGGATAATAAATTACTAACCTTGGCTTTGCCTGGGGAAAATACATGCATTTCTTCACACATTACAATTTCTTTGAAATACTCAGAAAATGCGCACACACATGTTTTTTTTTTTGTTGTTGTTGTTTGTTTTTGAGACAGGGTCTCGCTTTGTAGTTCAGGCTGGTCCTGAGCTCACTATGTAGCCCAGGCAAGCCTCGAACTCAGCAATCCTCCTGTCTCTGCCTCCCGAGTGCTGGGATTACAGGTGTGAGCCACCACGCCTGGCAACACATGTTTTGAAGATCATTGTTCATTTGAAAAAAGGGAAGGAAAAAGGCAGGGGTAGTAAAAAGAGCTCAGGGTCTTTAAGGCCAACAAAACCACTATTTCTGATGAAAATGAACTATAGAGTTTCCATAAGTCCTACTGCTTTAAATTTGCCATCAGATGGCGTCCTAGAGGAGCAGCCTCCGAGAGTGGCAGTCTCATTGCCAGAGAGACAGTGATTGTTAAGAGACCTGTTGTGTTCACATATTCGAGATGAAATTCCCTTGTTTGGTAGCTGCAGCCTATTCCTCTTTGGGGAAAGGATACCCTGCTTTTCTGTGAACGTCATCTTCCATACTTGGATTCAAGATCACTGAAGTTCCCATAACCATGAGATACTAAACTGGTAGCTCAACAAACTCAGACTCAATCATTCCTGCAGGTGATAAGACAGCTAGAGAACAAGTAGGGGGAAGGCATTATGTGTATAGTGATTCTACAGCATTTGGTGTTTCTCTCTGTACGTACTGTCCCAAGAGATTAACATGTTTCTATATGTATTAGTCAGGGACTCTAGACAGAGTCCATGCTCATAGATGTTTTTCAGCCACTGTGTACTTAGAACACACACACACATATGAACAAACATGTTCACAAGCACGTGGTCAAACACTTCCCCTTTATCCTTTGATTTATTATAAGATGTTTGATTTGAGAGGCTGAGAAGTCTAAGATTTGTATACAGCAAGCTAGATAGCCAGGAGAGCCAGCTTTGAACATCTTTCTCCAAGTCCAAATCTGAAAACAATAATAGACTTATACCTTAGGCAGAAAGAATAAATTACCCTCTACTGTTGCTGTGGTGGCAGTTAATCTTAATTGTTGACTAGTTTGTTTCAAGAGACATCTAGGAGATTAGTAAAGCTCCCTTCAGGGTGTACCTGTGTAGATCACAGAATTATGGCCTTGTGGACTGCATCTGGTCTCTGGTAACCTTTCAATTGGGCTCTTGCTTCCCAGAAGCCAGAAATTTGGTAATTTTCCCACCTTGGAGATAGCTGAGTAGGACTGACTAGGCAGGAGATTAGGGCAGGCTAAACTGGCTGAGAAAGTGGGCGTGGTCTATTAATTGCAAAATTCCAGGACACTAGGTACAGAGCGATTTCCAGAGCTTTGCATGTAGAGCCTTCAGAGTGCTGTCTCTGATCCTTCTCAGGAGAACTCAAATAAGCATTTGAGAGAGCGGCCTCGAAGTGATGTCAGCCTGAGGAGTGGGAGACACAAAAGAACAGCCATCACTGAGCTCTGTGCTAAATAGCATTCTCTTTCACAGTAAACTGAGCTAACGCTGCCTCTCTTCCTACTTTTATATGGCCCTTTCTGCACAGCGCATGCATTTTCTTACCTTTTCCAAATGTAAAACTTCGCTATCTTTTGTGCAATTCTGCTATATTTTGTCCAGTTTTCTGTTCAACACAGGAAAAAATTGAGAAAACACCTCTGGAAGGAGATACTAACACCACAATCCTGGTAATGAAATTTCTGAAACTATGACCCAAAATGAGCTTCTCTTTAAATTGAATCCTTTTCAGATATTATATTAGTCAGGGACAAAATCTGACTAATACAACTCTTTCAGTGAATTTCTGCTATTGCTGCAAAATATTACTGACTAGATAATTTTTAAATAGCTTAAAATTGTTTTCTTACATTTCTGAAGGCTCAGAAGTTCAAGATCCAGATGTTAGCAGACCAAGAGTCTGGTGAGGGCCTGGTTTTTCTACTCTCTACTGATAGCTCAGTGCTGTTTTCTCCTGTGGTGGCAGGTGTGGAAAGCACAAAAATATAGCTACAACTTCCCCCCAGCTCTATGATAAATTTGCTAGTCTCATTGGTGAGGGGTCTACCTTTATGACCTAATCACCATCCAAATGCTTCACTTCTTTGTGTGTTCAGATTCGTGTTAAAATTTCATTGTATAAATTTAAAGGGGCATGTTGTAAGCATATTGTGAGTCTGTCTAGTTCCTTAACTCAAGAGAAAGAGCCTAAAGCAGAGTCTAGTGATCAGCCACATTGATAAGAATTAAAATAACAATAAGCATTGATCAAAAACATAATTCCAGGGAAACGAAATGTAACTCCTCCCTCCAGGATCAAGTTTCCAGGAATTCAAAAATACAGAATAACCCACTTTCTTTTAAAATTAACTTCCTTTAAATTTTGCATTTTGAGTAAATAGGTTTAGAGAACTTGAGTTCCAATTGGTCATTTTTAACCCACAGAACCTCTCATGATAGATGGTTCCTGGACACTGAGCAAATTTTCCTTTGCTTCTCCATAAAATGTTCTGGAAAGAGGGTCCAGCTGGACCACTTGAGAGGTGACAACTCTCTCCAGACTTCTCCCAACCTGGAGATATTTTTTTGTTTTGTATTTCTAATAAACATTCTCCTAACTTCTTCCTTTTTGTCTCTGATGTAATTTTAAGATTTTGTGAGTCAATTGCTAAGTTTTACATGGTTCATGCATATTTAGCCATTTCGATGGCTGAGGCCTTCAATGGATTAATTCAGGTTCACCCACACTAGGGAGGGCATCCTGCCGTATTCAGTGTACTGACTGAAATGTTGATCTCATCCAGAAACACGTCACAGGCACACCCAGAACAATGCTTAACCAAATATCTGACAGATATTTGTCTATTCAAGACAGTACATAAAGTCAATCATCAGAAATTCCATCTCTATAAACAATATTTAATTTTCAAATAAAGATGATAAGGAGTCAGCAATTCTCCCTGACATAATATTGCTCATCTGTTTATAACTGAAAATGCATAGTCTTTTTCTTCTTCAGAATAGGCAGTAAAGTCTTCTAGTGATATTTATTTCAGTAAGTTAGTGTTGAGATTTAAAGCCAATTAGTCTTAAATGCTGTATATAAAATTAATACATTTCACATTATATGAATAAAAGCATAATAAAGGGAGGAAAATATATTTGTTTAATACATAAACATACTTCTACTTATATACTCACATAATAAAATAAGGAGGAAATATCCATTACAGTTGTAGTCAATATATATTATAGCATTGCAGCAAGTATCTATAAGCATTGCATATATAGCATTGCAGCAAGTATCTATAATTACCTTCTTACATTGTCCATTCTATATTCTTTTTGCCTTCAATAAGCACTTGATTTTGTTTTATTTTTCAAATCTGGTAGAAGGATGAAATATTTCCTTCTTAAAGGGGCTAGAGTTAGGCTTTATGATTCTACCTGAATTAGGTCATTGCAATTTTGAGAAAATAAAATCATAAAAATTGCTGTCACTTTTATAAAAATATTTTGTCTAGATGTAATAGCTCAAACCTCTGGACCTAGCTACTTGGGAATCTCTTAAGCACAGACTACAAGGTCCCCCACTAGGCAATAGTAGGACTCTTGTTAACAAAATTTAAAAAATGAGGAGATTTCAAATCCTCATCATATATTTCTCATATAAAATAGATATGGAATCAATTTCAACAATGTTTAGCCTCTGAAATAAATTTTAATCTTCTGTTATACCTCTGGATGAGAAAAAAATGAAGATATTTTGAGTTTGGTTTCTATAGAAACATATTTTGATTACTAGGGGATTTCAAACATTTCATTTCTGGCCTCAAAGGTACAATACTTGAAGAAAATAAAAGATGATAAACCAGGGTAGGGTTTATAAGAAAAAACATTCTCATATACTAGTTATTTTAGATATGATATATATGAAAGATGCCAGGAAATATTCCAAAGTAATTTTTACGTAGATGTCAACAGTAAGAGCTATGAGAAAAGACAGATTTTAATATAAAGCTTTAGATGCAACTTAAATCAAAATTCAATCTTATTTAAATGTTTGAATTTATCTGCAACCTCTAATTTTTCTGATCTCTATTTATGAACCATCTGAACAAATGTATTCTTGATAAAGCTTGTGGAGCTGTATGTGTTCTTTCTTTGAAGAAACATTTTTTAAAAATTCATTAACCTTTACTTAAATAAGTGGAGAACATAGAATTTGTTTCTGCTTTCATTCTCTCTTTTGATTTCCAGACAGAGGCTTCTGGAAAACAGTGAAGTCTTGGCAATGTTTTCAACAACAACATTTGCAATATGACATGTTCACTGTTTACACTAGAAGATGACACTTTGCAAAATGACTTTCTTATAGTTCACTTAGCTAATTTTGGCATGAACATCTGAATAGATCAGATTGATATGAAAAACGTGACAAGAGTAGAATAGAAATACTCAAACTGTCACTTACTAGATATATGTCAAATAAAACATATGCATGTAATAAATGTAAATCTTACTTTAAAATTAGGTGAAAAGATATAGCCTATAGTCATCTAAAATATTTAACCATTAATGGTTTGGCATCATAGTATCTTTCACTGGTAGATTTCAAAATGAGTTAAAATATCTATACATTTTTATTAAATATTAAATATCCAGTAGATCTCAGTTGAACTGATACCATGTTGAAGTCCTCTGTAATCTCAGTGAATAAGCCAAATATCCTTTTATTTGCACAATGCAACTATCATTTATGTAATTTCTCATTTATTTATTTGTAAGCTTTATGTGCCTGTTTTCTGTACCACACCGACTGAATGATCAGATGAAAGAACTAATATCTTCCCTTTTTCATTTTAACTTGTTAAGTGAAACTTAAATGGTATAACATTTTTTTCTGTCTCTTTGCTGCCTGTCATGTTCTCTGCTTATAAAGCTTTACTCATGAACTTTCAGAGATCAAGGTATGTCAGTCAGAGTCTTAAGCACATATCAAAAAGAATTCTTCGGTAAAACGCAGAATCTCTTGTAGTGAATTTTGCCAGTACATTAATTTTTCTCTTGGTCCCTGAGCTTTTAATGTATAGAACTAAATTAAGCCACCACCATTGTGATTCCAGCACCTTCCTTAGTGTTTTGAACTTAATAGGCTAAATTGGTTAGATTGTTTTCATTAACAGTAACACAAAATAGTTCAAACACTTGGAACATAAGACTATGTTGGATAATGTAACTATGTACATTTGGATGAATGGTTAGATTGAGTCTCCATATGAATGAACCTTTAGTTCCATTTTTCGTCAATTCTCTTGTCTGGCTTTTTTTCATGCTAAGAAAATGTCTGCAGTGGTTCCACACTGGGATGATTTTGATTGTCAATTTAGTTAACGTGAGAAGCACACAGAAAATTAGTAAAGCACGCTTATGTTTGTGGCTATGGATGTTTCCAGAGAAGACCAAAGTATGAAGGCTCTCACTTACTCAGTGGATTAATCCACTCATGGGTCCTAGTCTGATGGCATTATTGGAAGATGATGAAAACTGGAAATGAGGCCTGGCTGTAGGGATAGGATTCAGGGGCATGGCAGTTAAGAAAATAAGATGTCTATTTCCTCCTGTGGTGGCTCTTTCTGCTTTGTGCCTCCTGGCTGTTATGAGAGGTGAGCAGCTTTTCTCCATCATGCTGTCATACCATAATGCTTGCCTTGGAGCTAGTTGACCATGGACTGAATCCTTAGAAAACCTGGGACAAAAGAAACTTTTCTTTATGGCAGAGTAATACTCCATTCTATTAAAAAAACACATCTTTTTTTATTGAATTCTTTATTGGTACAATTTATATACATCTCAAAATCACATATAACATTGGGAAATTTGTATCAGTATATGCCACAAGTTAATTCTCATTTTTACCCATATCCCCACCCACTCCCCCCTCCTCCCCCCTTTATACATGCTTTTATTTTCTTTCTGTATCATATTTATTCCTTCCCCTCATCACATTCCCACACCAAGTTTTCTATAGAAATATTCCACTCTATAAAAGCTGTCCTACTTTCTAGAACTCATTTGCATCTACAGGTGTTCATGCCAAAGA
>PVIC010021173.1:0-28828 GCA_004025085.1 Thryonomys swinderianus
TTTTTTTTTTTTATAAAATGGAGTGTTACTCTACCATAAAGAAGGACAAGTTTCATTCATTTATGTGCAAATGGACACACCTTGAGGACACACTAATAAGTGAACAAATAGATCACAGATATGTAAATACCATATCTTTTCTCTGGTATGAGAACCTGTAGATGTAAATGAGTTCTAGAATGTATGATTGATTTTGTGAAATAGGAAATATTCAAAGGGAATGTGGTAGGTAAAAGTAATGAGGGGAAAGAATAAATATGATTTGGAAAGAAAAAGAAAGTACATGTATATAGGGGGTGAGGGTTGTGAGGTGGGTAGGGTTATGGGTAAAAATAATTAACTCATGTCATATACGGTATAAACTGTCCAATGTTGAGTGTGATTGTGAGCTGTATATAAAATGTACCAATAAAAAATTCAATTAAAAATTAATCTCATAATTCCCACATGTTAAAATGTTATCTGGGAGGATTATTACACTGGGTTGTCTTGAATTAATTTCTTCCTTGTTCTTTGTTTGAAAGTGCTAATTGCATTTAAAATGTCTGCCTCTATTTATTCTTTCTAGTGATTGCTTTGAATGTTTTTGTTTGTATGTAGGAGTACAGTCTATGTTGCCATGAAGTAAAAATAGTAATACATTTCTGAAGTACTCAGGCTGGAATCTATCCTGATTTAGGTGAAAGACCAAGTCATCAGTTGGATCTTTGATGGGTTATGTTGTTTTAGCATTCAGTGCATTGGCTATTTTTACTTGTAGACTGTTCTGTAGGAAGGATGAAATTATACATAAGTATCTTATCAAATTATCTAGTATTTTATGCAGTAAGATTAATTATACCAGTGCTGTCCAACATAGCATGCAGGTCTCAGGTTGTATTTCAGCATAATTCAAAATTGTCATTTATGTGATTTCACATTTATATTTCTTATTTTGCATAGAAAAATTCTCACATGCACTTAGGAAGAGTTACCAGTGATCCTCAGACTTTCTTCAATAATAAAAATAGGGAGGTTAGTTTTGTGATCATCTTGATTTATGGAGCTAGCTTGGCATGGGTTACTTATTGAGTGACTATTTTATGCTAGGAGATGTTGTTATGCCAAAAGACCTATTCTCTTTTTTCTTCGACAAACAAATTCCTCTGGTTTTTACCCTAAGTCTTTGTTTTACCCTAGTTTAACTTTGCCTTTTATTTTATTTTTTGAAATGTAATTGATTTTATTGGTACATTTTATCTACACATCATGATGACAATTGACATTGAGAATTTATATCAGTACCTGACACGACTTTTAGACTCCTTTTCATATCTGTCTTTTGAAATAAATTTCCCTGGCCATACCTATGGGTCCTGCGCTTTCTCTCTTCCCATTCTAACAGGCAGATTGTCTATTCTTCTTTTTGAAAAGAGATGACATGACAGATGAGCCTTGAGCTTTGGAGTATTGCAGGGAATAGGGCTGGTTATAGACCCACAATTTTCTGAATGAGAGGAAAATTAATTATAATAACTAGTTTTTCCCTCTCTTTTTCTGTATTATAAAGGATCTCACTGTAGCATGATTATGAGTATGAAATATCTTCCCATGTTATCCTGTCTGTTCTTATCTTTGCACTTAGCACACAGTAGTACAGTGGCCTCTGTCAAGGTTACTTGCTCTCAGTGCTGTGGCAGCAGGGCTCTTTAGTATCTTTTCGCCATTGAATTTCTGGAATTTAGCTTAATTCCATACCTTTGTATTCCAGTATTGTTTACCCATATCTCCTTTTATACTGTGAACACAGAGGCAGAGGCCTCTATCATCATTGCAATTGTTTTTGCAATTCAGTAAGCCTTTTCCAGGACCTACCACTGTTCTAATATATTTTAATAGAAATATCAATAATGTATTCCAGCTTATGCTGGCTGGGTAAGGGGTCCTGAGAGTGGCCGGCTCTGATTGCGAAAGGATATGATGTGGTTTGTGGTTCTTCAACAAGTTAGAATAAATGCATCTACTACTGCAGAAGCTACCAGAGTCCTAGAGACGTGGGTCTTCATGAACAGGGTGGTTGAGATGATTTAATACAGGAAAGTGACAGTGTATGAGATGGGAAGATAGCAAGTCTACCACATTGTGGCTGGAAGAATTGAGACGCGGTACCATACTGTACCGGAAGGGAGAGAGTTAATGTGAGTTAGGATGGACAAGCACAGCAGATGTTTACATTTCAAAACAGTATTATAGTAAGACTATTTTTCCTCCTTAGCACACACCCTCCACCTTGTGCGGAACACATTATACTGTCATTCTTGTGTTCTGAAGCAGTTCTAGAAGATACTGTTCATGAGTGTCTGTATTTGTGGTGTCATGGCTGCCTCCATGGGCTGAAGCAATTCAAAAGATTTCTCTTTCCTGGTTATTCTGACTGTAAGGAAAATCCAGTGTCACTCAGGGCCAGACTCAGGGAACAATCAGGTGCGTGAGCACACACTGTGATGTTTGTATTGGACAGAAATTGCCGTATCAGAATCTGTGTGACACAGAACATTGTCACGATGAGATGAATCCATTTGCCCATTTTTCAGGCCACTTTCTATGCACATTGTTTTTATTTATTTAATCTTTTTGTGGTACCCAGGATTGAACTCAGACTCTTGTGCTTCCAAGGTAGGTGCAGGAGCACTTGAGCAAAATTCTGGCCCCAGCGCATTATTTTTAAATGTCCAGTGATATTGGATACTGATTGATACATTTTTTCACATAACTAGATGATTTCCTTATAGAACTCAGCCTTATTCTTCAGATCATAACCGTCAACCCAAGTTTCATCTCTCAGGATGACACTTCCTAAACACCTACAGTCTGGAGTGGCATGATCACTTGACACCAATGGACTGTGTTTTTTGTGATGTGTGAATTGTGGCCCACTAACCAGCTTTCTGAATGGTAGCTCACAGCAAACTGAGTGAACCGAACAAGTCGATATATATTGCACGTTGTTACTACAGTTCAGAGCATCACTTCTGTTGAAGGTTCCTCCCTTATTAATGGATGGGACTCAGCAAGCTGCATTCACAGTAGTTTTTAAAAATCAGATCTCCTGTTTCACTGTGGCTAGTTTACAGCATGCCTGAAGGGATGGAGGAATCCACCGCTGCAGAAACAGGCTGAGACTAGAGTTTGAAATTAGCCTCCAGGGAAACAGCAGGTTCTTTAGCATGGAAATAAAATGCATAGTAGTAATTGGTGTTGTGAGAGAACTCTTGCCTCTCCTTAAACATGTGGAAAAGCAGCTAACATATTCTGTGTGGAGGGTGAGATAGAGGCTTTGGAAGGGAAACAAAGGACAAGAGCACATCGTTTCAAATTTTAACTTAGCTAAATTTGCGAAGAGCCTTTCCTGGCCTCATGTTAAATCAGTTTCAGTGGTAGAAGCTTTGGAATTCTCGCCTTCATTATCTGGAAAAAGAGATCTTGTTCTGCAGACATAATGTAATAGGGGGAGGGTCGAATTCAGGGGAAGATGAGCAGGATTATTGATACACAGTGCTTGTCCTTGTAGCTCTTTTGTGAGTGAATTACACTTACACCTACATCTTCCTCTTCAGGGTCATTTTTGAATAAGTTCTTGTATGCATTTAAATGTTTTTTCTTAATTGATGGATAATAAATGCTTTTGGCCAATAGGCAGATTCTTTTTATAAGGCTTTTCAAAATTATTCCATTCTTGATTTCAATAGCAGTAGAATTTATTGGCCAGCTGTTGGTATTGCTTCCTTTCCCCCTCGTTTTCTGTATGTCTTTATAGAAATATTTGTTCTTACTTCAAATGGCTGTGGTAGAATCACTTAGCAAGGTTTCGGGTCTCTCCTGGACCACAGGTACATACGTGACCTGAAGCTCTTTCTGACCTCTTTCTATGTAGTCAGGTGAGACAAAGCGAGGACTAGCTAGCTGACTATCATATATTCCAATCAGGGATTCCTATATTATCTGGACTTCTTTGATTCTCAAATTTCCTGATGTATGATTTTTCAAGTTTGTTTTCAATTCTATTTGTTGTTTCATCCATCAGTTTCCATGAACAGTATGTGGGTTATATGTCATCAAGATTTGCTTTTCTTACTTCAGTAGCAGAAATCAGGAAGTAGCATAGTTTGGTAGTTACAAAGGCAAGACCTCTAGTTACGTTGGAACTAAAATCTGGACTCAACCATTATGAGGAATATAGCGTTGCATTATTTTCTTACCATTTGATTTCTTCCATTTTTTCACATATAAAGGCAAGAAGAGAACTGTTGCTCTGACAGGTCTAGAGCGTTGCTTTGGATACAGTAACTTCACCAACAAATGCTCGCTCCACGGTCACACTCCGCTGCTCTCCAGTGACAAATTCAATTCTGTCTGTGCTGCTGTATACCTAGTTCTCCCTTTATCAATTTATGTACTTGTATTCCTGAGCCTAGCAAATGCTCCTGTTCTCAGTGACTACACCATCGTGAAACACTGGGGACTTGTTCGTGTGTTATGTCATATTGATTTTCTTCCAAAAACATGTACCAGTTGTAACGTTATTGAGAACTTGGAAGAGTTCAAACTTGCCATTCTTCCAATCATGGAGGAATCATACTTTTAAAAGTGTATAAACTGACCATCATTATTTACATAATGATTTTTCATTATGTGGTAGTTTTCCCAACTAATTGTGCTAGGATATCTCTGAGGAACAATGGAGTCTCTAGCAATATTTCTTACCTCGACTGCATATTTGAACCACGTAGAGAGCTTCCCACATGCTGATTGCTGCTCACGCTCGAGGTGAAGAAAATCTGATGGGGGGGTGGGGGGGTGGGGCATGGAACCTGGGTGTCAACGTTTTTCTTAACTTTCCAGTGATTCTAATGCACATTCACTATTGAAGCTTCACTATTTGAAGTCTGTTAGACCATCGCAGTGAAAATCCTAAAGGTCTTTTCTTTGTGTTATAATTGGATTTAATTTTTGAATGGAGAACTTTGGTATTTAGGTTGAATAGTTTGACTATGGTTTGCTTGTAAGAATAAAGAATAGTTCCAGAAAAGGCTGTTCTTTTCATCATCAGATTAGTCTCTCTCCTGGTCCCTCTCCTTCTCTCCGTCTCTCGTCTGTCTCTGTCTCTCTGTCTCTCTCCCTCTCTCTGTCTCTCTCATTGGGATAGGGTCCTTGCAAAGTCTTTGTGCTTTTGGAGTTCGTGATGTCTACATGAAGAAGCCAGGATCTGTATCTTCCCTGGTCCGATATTGTGACTACACAGTCTGTGAAAGTGCAGATTAACGATTTCTGTCTAAATTTAAATTCCCTTAAAAACTACGGGAAAACGGCTTGGATTGAGAATGGAGAGGGGACTGGCGTATTCATAATCTGTGTCTGTTATTTAGTGCATTATTTTGTACTCTTTACTATAAGATTAAATTTTAAAGCCTGAATCACTTGCCAGTTTTTTGACATTCGATTTTGGATGTCATGTCTCCAGCTCTTCCTTCCTTTGGTTAAACACGGCGGCTCTGCGCAGGCCCCGGGCCGCAGCCTCCAGGTGCTTCCGTCTCTGTGGTTAGTCACAGCGACAGACGTTAACAGGGAGCCGGCTGCGAGTCCGTCACTGTTCTCAGTGCTTAGCAGGTGCCGGGTCATTTACCTCTCGCAGCAGCCACAGGGAAAGGGAGGTTTCTGTACACGAAGAAACTGACATACGGGTGTGTTTAAACATGTTTAGAAAGTGCTGTTAAAATCCTGGCAATTCTGCATGGGGAGCCTCAGCGGCTTCACTTTAACAGTTTATGTTTTATGTGAAAAGGTAATATATAATTGTAACTGTAGAAGTGCACCAAGGTGCTCTTTCATTTAGGATATAAGTGGGGAAAATTAAATTAAATTAGTGAAAATGAATTTTTAGTTTTTGGTCTGCTAAACAAACCAAGACTTGTGTAGTTTTCTTTCTTTCTTTTATTTTCTTTTATTTTTGTGTGTGTGTGTGTGTGTGCCTGAAAAATTCATGGAAACCTTTGCTATTATTATGCATCTTGACTATAATGCCTAGAGCTATGAATTAAATGCAGAATCTACAAAACCTCATCTTATGATGTGGTTGTACTTATGCACTTTACAGTTCTGTAGCAAAGGGTGAAAATGACTTATATAATACAAATTTCATTTCAGTCTGCCTTGTGTGTGTGTCTGTGTTATCTTTAAAACGCAGTGTTTCAAGAAGTGACATCTAACGTAAGAGTCCCCAGTGTTCGTCGGACCTGCAGGTTAATCTCTTCCTTATTGCCTTAGGTACTCACAGGCAATGAGGCGGGATAAATATATCAGCCCCAGCACATCAGAAGTAACAGGCAGGGCAAGCGTGGGCTCAGCGGAGCGGCGTGTCAGGAGAAGAGCTAAGCATACTTCAGTGTGCGTGCACTGCCGAGTTTGGGCAGCTGGCCAATGTTGAACGCTGCCAGAGACTGCAATTTTATTTTAATCATCTATTCTTTTGTCAAGGCCCAAAGCAGCAGTTAGATCAGCTTCTACTTCCCCATTAGTTACAATAGGTACTGCAGAGCCCTCAATGCAGGGAGCCTAACTTTGCACATTGGTTGAACAAAAATCTGTATACTACTCCTTTCATCTTTGGAAGATGCAACAGAGATAATCATGAAAGTAAAAACTGACTAGACTTTCAGCCCTAAAACACAGCAGTGCACATAGATAATGTTTGAATCACAAACACAGCATACAGCAAAACATCAGCAGTTTGATGAAATAGATGATGGAGGTTTATTCAGGAAAAATAACATGTGAGCTTCCCTCAGCCCAGTTTAACTCTGGAGATCAGACCACACAGATTCATCACAGGCTGAGCTAAAATAGTTAACCAAGGTGGCGTTCTAAGTAAAACACAGGGCAAACCTGTTTTGATGGGATGAATCCCTTATGTCTGTCCATTGACTTTTGCATGGAATGATGATTTATACTTTGGCAGATGATGTCGTTAAGGTGACAGTGTAAAGAAAAAAGGAATTCCAAAGCTCATAAACATTTAAGAAAGGGGTAAAAACTACGTTTACTTCTCTTATTTCCATCCCATCTTCTACCCAACCTCTGACTTTCTACAGCACGGCACATATTCAGTTCAGATTTTTGATCCACAGTCAGATTGATCTTAATTCTCATTCTCTGGTTTTGTCGAACTTTTTTCATCATAAACCTCAGCCATGCAATCCTGCTCCCTGCTTTGATCTCTTTTGAAATATATATTGTAGATCTTAGGGGACTACATACCCTCTTTCATCTGTAATATTCCAGCTTATCAAATTCTTTTAATTTTCTTAACATTCATCTCTAATTTACATGATACTATATGTATTTATATTTTTGCTTTCAAACTTACCGTGACTTGTGGCTCCTGGCAATGCTGGTACATCGGGCTTACGTGAGATATGATGTCAGGAGGCTGTACCTCGGTGTGATGCTGAAACTCCCAAGGAAATCCATGTTTAGATACAAAACTACTGTATTGTTTAAACTTTTGATTTCTTCTTTCTATGGCTGCTGATATAAACTGTCACATACTAGTGGCTTAAATAAAACAGATACATTGTTTTTGGTTCTGGGGCTAGAAATCTCATGAGGCTACATGCTTTTGAAGGCTCTAGAAGTATATGAGAGGCCTTTTTTTTTTTCTTGTGACACAAAGTATTAAACTTGGGCCCTTGTGCTTCCAAGGTAGACGTGATACCACTTGAGCTTCAAACACTGAATATTTCATGCATGATATTTGGTCCTAATAAGTTAGAACTCTGGTTCAATATAGAGGAAAAAATATATATATATTGCTTTATATTTCTAATTTGAATGTCAACTCAGTTTATTATTTCAAGGGGAAAATATTGGAGCCAAAGCTCTATGATTGCTAGTGGTTAGGTCCTTTAGTCTGCTTTAGTTTATTCATATTACTTCTATATAGAAATTGATGTGATGTTTATCCTCTGCACTAGACCTCAGAATGCATTATGCTTTTTAAAATGTTAATTTAGACACCACATAAAAAGTATTCTATTAGCTAACTTTTTATGGTGATATTATTAAAAGAGAAAAAGTTATTTTGTTAACCTTAAAATCATCTCAATTTGCCATTTGTCACTAGTCAAAGAATTTTTTGATATACAGGGCATTAAATCTGCACTTTGGGATTGGAATTCACAAAGGAAGTTTAATTCAGCCTCTTATTTGATTTACATAGCTTTTCAAAAATATATTACAAGGACAGTAAGGCATATAGTTTTTTCTTTTCCAAGGCCCAAGTCACGGTGCCGCGTTGACAGTTCCTGTGCAGTTTCAAACATTGACAGCCCGTGCTCTGGCTGAGCTCAGGTGAAGAATAATGAGCCTCAGGAGGACGGGACAGGATGGGACGGGACGGGCGGGCGGGGCGGGACCGTGTGCTCCTGGGCAGCTCGGAGCTCTGGGGGCAGCCGGGCAGGCGCGGCCCATCTCCCCCTGGCGGCCCCGCTCGCAAATCCCAGGCATCCGGTAGTTGTCACTGATTCTGGAATGTTTAACCTTGGCTGTTGCGAAGGATTGCTGCTCGCGTGGGGTAGCAGTGGATGTGAGTACATGAGCAGTAAGTGTTCGGATGGCATTCCAGCCCAGAAGGGTAGGGAGCCGCCGTGATTACCCAGGATTCAGGCTGGAGAAGGGACTGGTGGGTGGAAGTGCGGAAAGCGATTCTGTCCTCATTTAGCATGCAGTTGGTCTGTATCATTGGCTGAGTCATTTAACTGCTTTGCCTACCTTGCATTGTTTGTAAAATAAAGAACATTGATTGTATTTTTAAAGTCTCTGCAGGTTTCTATATCCTGTAGTCCTATAGTTACAAATAATTCCTAAGAATTATGCTTCCCTGCCATTACTGAATTCAGTTTTAGGACAACAGACTGCCTGAGGTATTCCTGTAGTCTTTCCTTCATGGTAGCCATTTGTTCTTGACTAGAGTATGTTTTTGATTTAAGAACTATTTTTCCTATCTCCATATTCACTATACTAGGAAAAAAATACTGGAAAATGAATACTTAATACTCATTAAACCTGAGAGAATGAATTTCAAATGTCTGATGCATGACTATTTGAGTTATTTTAAGATGCATTTCAACATTAAAGATTATAAATTTTAATTGTCTCTAGTGTAACTCACAGAGATCAAGAAATATTCATTATTTTGATTGCTTACAATTAGTTAATAAGCATATTAGAACTTAAATCAGGACCTTTCTGAATGTCCCTGGCAGCTGGTAGGAACTATACACCCTGCCTGCCCCAGGTTTGCACTGCTTATGTTTCATTCTACGCGCTGCTGGACCTGGGAAGCACTGGAGATGTGAGGATACTTAGGGCCGGGAGCAGGGACTCAGGGGAGGGTGTCGATGTCTTCCGTCCCAAACCCAAAGCCTGGAGCCTCAGTGGGTGCTGCTCCTCTTGCGAGGAACGAGGGGTGAGATAGGAAGAGGAAGAACCACTGAGCTTTGGCAGAGGAGCTGCCGTGGGCGGAGCCACATTGCAGATTTGCATTAGGATAGACACACAGATGCTCAGATTCCCAAAACAGGGCTGTGAATCAGCCTTTTAGGTAATGAGTTGTTCATGGAAGAAACTCGGGAGTTGATATTTCCTCAAGGCCCAGTCTCACCCAAAAGTTGCAGCTTCCTAGACTGCTGCCTAATAATAAAAATTTATGGAGAAGTAGAAATCATTCCATTGGTGGGTTAAATACCTTGAGGAAAGACGAGTCAATAAATGAACAAAGCTGAGACGAAGAGAAAAGAAACCTATGCATGCTGATTATCTCTGGTTAAAAAAATCTAAAAAGGACAGTGACTAGAATAATCCACATCACACTTCAAATAATTCTCAAACAAGGCCCATGTGCAAAGGGAGCCACAGTGAGAAATTTTACTTGCTTATATTATAGTAAGATTTAAAAATGTCAAACACAAACAAATATGTTCCATTGGAAGGTGACATGAAACACTGCAGGAAAATCAAGAAAGACTTCCTCATTTTCTGTTTCTGGTTATTGCATAGATAATGATAGGAGAAAATCTTCAGATGAAATTAGAATTGCTTCTGAGATATATCAAAGGCAAGCAAATCATCAAAACAACACCATCAGGTGCCTTGCAAGTTTCTGAAAGGTCAAGGGTTCTCAAGAAGGAAAATCAGACAGTAAAATGTCCTGTGTTGTGAAATTACCTTCTCCCTTCATTGCCAGCCAACCTGCATGTTTTTCAGTGTATTTTTTGAACTTAGATAAAAGAACAAAAGAGAATTAGAACTCAAAATGGGTTTCTGAAAGCAATAAGAACCTTAAATATTTTTAAGCTTATTAATAAGCTGTCAGCTAATTGGATTTTGAATCTGTATTTTCATAGGCTGTCCATGTGCTATGAAGTTAAGTGGACACTCATCAAGGTAGAATGGAGTTAGTTACTAGGCTACAATAACCATTAACAAGCATTAACAGCCATTAAGAATATTGAGAGATCAAGACTAGTTGTTATCCTAGCACTTTATTTTTTCCTTATGCCACTCTAAATTGATATAGTGTGTACATATAATATTGTCAGTGACACAAAAGTATTAAAGTACAATAGTACTGTACTCACTGTTTTATGTAGAAAGTTAAAAGTAAGATTTTCTTTACATCTGTATTAATATTTTCAAAATACATGTTGCTTCACATTATATTTAAAGTTCTAAAAACAAAAAGTCTGTAACTTTCTTCAGAATTTATTTTAAAAATTACATAATACATATGTACTTGGTTATTTTCAAAATTTTTACACCAGGAGATACTTAGCAATTTAAAGCTTCATAGTCTTCTTCAAATTATTTCTTCAGCTGCCAGTGAAAAGAATAATTGTCCCATCTCTCACTGAGGATAAAAAAGTAATATTTTTTTCTTTTAAGTTTATTGGTACATTTTAGGCATACATTATAATCACATTCATCTTTGGGGATTTGTGCCTATACATGACATACCTGGATTTTAATTTTTCTCCCTTTCCCCTATCTCCCCCTCGTTCCTCCCTATTTACAAAAATTTTTCCGTCTTTTCTCATGCTTTTTTCTTGCTCTCACCCCACCCCCTTCTTGCACCCTTTTGGACCTTTATTTTTATTATACATTATTTATTATACATTTTGACCCCCATTTGCTCTTGCAGTTTCTTACACTGGAAAAACTATTTGGTATTTGCACATATGTGTCGTGTTTATTTCACTTAAGAGTATGGCCTTCTGGTGCACTCAGCTAGCTATAAATGTGTCTAGTTTTTCATTCTTTACGGCTAATACTCCATTTTAGAAAGAAACTACATCTTTATCTAGTCCTCAGTTGATGGGCATTTGGACTGTTTTTAAGATTTAGCTCTTAACAAACTGAGCTGTTATAAACATGGATCCACATATATTGCTCTGGTATGATGTTTTTAATTCCTTTTGGAAGTTACCAGAAGAGAAATAGCCAAGTGAAATATAACCTCTAATCCTAGTTCTTTGAGGAATCTCTACACTGATCTCCACAGTGGTTGCACCAATCTACATTTCTACCAGCAGTGGAGAAGAGTTCCGTTCTCCCCACAGCTCTGCCAGCATTTGTTGTCTTTCAGGGATCGGATGGAATCTCAGTGTTGTTTTCATCTGCATTTTTTGAATGACAAGTGATACTGAACATCTTTACATATGTTATTTGCAATTTTTACTTCTTCATGTGAGAAATGTCAGTTCCTTTCTGATGCCCATTTTTAAATTGGGTCTTTAAATGTATGGGGGGAGGTCTCATTTTTAAAATTTTTTTGTATATTCTAGAGAGCAGTCCTATGCCTGAGGAAGAGCTGGTAAATTTTTTTCTTCAACATTGTAGGCTGTCTTTTCTCTTCATTCTGTTGGTGGTTTCTCTTTCTGTGCAAAAGCATTTTAATAAGATGAGATCCCAGTAGTTGAATCTTTGTGTCAGTTCCTATGATATTGAGGTTTTATTCATAGGGTCTTTTCCTGTGCCGGTGTCTTCAAGAGTTGTATCTAATCTATTTTCCAGCAGGCTTTCTGTTTCTCTTTCAATAATTAAATCTTTGATCCATTTTGATTTTAGTTTAGTGCATTGTGAGAGATATGGGTCTAGTTTTAATCTTTGTCAGACTGAAACCTAATTTTTCCAGCACCCTTTGTTAAAGAGGCTGTTTTTCCTCTATTGAGGGTGTTTGGCTCCTTTATCAAAGATGAGATGGTTTAGTGTGTCCAGAGTTGTTTCTTCATCTTCTCATCTGTTCTACTGATCTTTGGATCTGCTTCTTTGCCATTACCATGCTGTTTTATCACAATAGCTTTGCAGTATAACTTCATGTTAGGGACTGTGAAGCCCCTCACCATGTCTTTGTTTCCTAGAATAGGTTTTGGTATTCTAGGTTTCTTCTGGTTCCAGATGAATTTATGTTTTCCCTATTTCTTTGAAATATACTGCTGGGATTTCAATTGGGATTGCATTGAACCTATATAGCATATTGGAAGTATGACCATTTTGACAATATTGGTTCCTCCTACCCAGGAACAAGGGATGTCTTTTCATTTTCTGATACCTTTTCAATCTCTTTTTTTAGAGTGCTATAGTTTTCAGAGTAGAGGTTTTTTACTTCTTTCATTGATTCCTAAATATTAAACATTTCATTTTTTTGGATGTTACTGTGAAGAGAATTATTTCCCCAATTTCTTTCTCAGTGAGTCTGCTGTTCATATACCAAATGGCTATTGATTTTTGAGTGTTGACTTAGTATCCAGCTATTCTAATTAATCTTATTATTGAGCCTAGAAGAATTTTGTTGGAATTTTTCTGGTCTTCTTATGAAGTTTCACGTCATCTGCAAATAAAGACAGTTTAACTTCTTTTCCTATCTCTATCCCTCTTGTATCTAAAAATGCAAAATGTTCATAAATGTAGACAAAATAACATTTTTTGATTCATCATCTGTGATCACAGAAGGACGTATGATATAAACTATGTTGAAGGTTGTTCAATAAATACTTAAGAATTTGCTTAAAAGTAGAATACAATAAAGAATGGATATGTCTGTTTTTTTAAACATCAACACATAGACTCATTCATTTACTGCCTAAGAGTGGACACTCAATTATGCCTCTTAGAATTAAATGATAAAGTTAAATAACAAAGTCTTGCTGATCTTTTATAACCACTAACAGAAATATGTGTAGGCATAATGGTATTTTTTTACATACTCATAATCTTTACTTTCCTGAATACAAGTGCTAGATCAGTAAACAGTATTTTAGTAGACAAATAACATCACCACCCTATAACATTAATATTGGAGTAGCATTCTATTAAAACATAGGCTTCACTAAAGGAGTTTCCAGAGAACTAACAGATCATCTAGGAGTATCTTCATTTTTTTCTCCCTTTTCCCATCCCCTCTCTACCTCAACGCTATTCTTATTTTCTGTATTTTTAAAACAATAAGGCCTGCCATGTATCCAGGAGGGTGACAGATAAATAAATTGACATGGGCCAACAGCACTCAAGGTTAATTGACAAGTGAACACTGTGGAATTACTGGCCCTAGGAGAAACTTTAATAAATAAATTGAATCTGATTTCTATGCTCACACATTTGTCTTATCACCAACCTGGGAGGCAGACAAGTCTTCCCATTAGACTGTCACTTAAAATTACCGGGAATATTTTGTATGATAGCTATGTCGTCTTCAATTCCTCTGAGACTCAACTCACTTTAGAGTAGGACCGAACCAAGAGAGTGAAACAGCAGCCACACTAGTGCAACCCAAGAATAAGAAATGCAGAAATGTCTGAGGTAGACATGAGGTTCTCAATTAGTATTTACTATGAATTTTATATAGATACAAATTTCATTTGTCATTTCAGCGTGATCAAGTGGAACAGTTGATCAGTAGGTTGAAAATTATGGTTCCATATAGAGAAGTCATTGTGTAGAAAAATATGCCATCATTATACAGGGTTTGAGACCCTTTTGGGTTGTATTAAGTTGGATATTTAGAAGTGGGCTCATTCCTTACCACGGCATATTACTAGGATTTAATGAATCCCTTAGCTCATTAATTATTCATTCACTAACACTGATTGGATTAGTTAATTCTTTAATCTTCAACTCTGAAAGTTTTATTTCTGTAGACTTTCTGACAAGTATGCAGTGATTTTTGAATGAAATATTTCAGAGCTTCTTACAAAAAGATTTTTTGGGAAAACGTCAAGTGAATATTAAATTCTTAAATTAATCCTGTTATTTTGGAATTAATATATTGAGTTCTCTTTTGGCAAGACTGTGTACTTCTTAATGAGCATATGGGCTTAATAAAAATCTTACTTATGAGTTTTTAAGTGTTTTCTGAGAAATACTAAGAAACTGCAATATTATAAATACAAAATAATGGCAACTCTTTTGAAGTTACTGGACATTTTATTAGGGTATATAAAAGCCATAGTAGCAACAAGGGTGTACTCTTGATACTAACTCAAATACCAAGGAGTAAGGTGAACCATAATTTTGTCCTCTGGTAAGTGTACACTTTGCAAATTCAGTATGCTGCAATTATTTAAATGATTAAAAAACAGCAATGCATTCAGTTGGTATACTCTAAGTCACCAAAGTAGGCATGCATTAATTCAGTCACTCAAAATCTTTATTACCTTCACCTCATTGCTGCAATGTTACCACCGGTTTAGTGACAGACACACATCTTTGGGATCGGGCTTCCAAAGCGGAATTTATGAGCCCAAGTCCAAGTATGAACAAAGCCCCTTCTGGAGTTTCCAAGGGAGAATCTGGCACTGTGTCATTTTCCTCCCTTTTCTTATCTTCTTCCTTTCCCTGTTGGAGCACATTGCTCCACCCTCTGGTTCCATTCTCAGATCTTTTCTCTACAGATCCTCTTATATCACTGATTAGTGTTTCCAGCCCAGGTATAGAATATTGATGAAGTAGAGCTTAATTTTGGTTGGAGATGTAGAGAAGTGGTGGGGGTGACTGCATTGATCCAGTGCATGTGGATGTTCTTTTATATGATTCACCTCAACATCATGGATCCGCCCTCTTGAATTGTAATAGGGATATTTTAATCCAGCAAATTCATCTCTGAAACTTTGATTTAAAATGTTTAATTTGGGTGATTCATTCTTTAAGTTAGTATGAATTCTTCCCAATCTCTCCCTCTCTATTTCTTGCTAAGAGTGTGACTGGCTTAGCCATTAAGACTTCGGCCTTCCCCCAGAAGAACACAGGATCACAAATCCAAATATCTACAGCCTCCTCAGTCACCCCTGCGGGGCCAGTATGGTCGAGTTCCAGATCCATTGATTGCTTTCCTATCAGGCGAGGCCATTGACTTTATCTTCAGTTTTCTGGAAGAATTTAAAAGGTCAGTAATTTTGTTGGAGGGCACAACCAACAAAGTTTTGGCTCCTTAAGCTGTTCCATATCCTGTAGATACAGCTGGCACCTCCAAAGCCCTGTACCTGGATTCCAGCTGGTCTCTCTTCCTTGCAGCAACTTCTACTGGGTCCCTCGTTTCTGACAGTAGTGTCTCCAGAAGGCCAGCTTACATTCTGCATCACCACTCAGGCCTGGATTCCTGTCATGACTTCTGCCTCAGCAACACTGTTAGAGTTAATCATCAAACATTTAATACTTTTTGCATGCTGATTTGGATCAGGCAATTTTCTTGAATTTGCTTATCAGTTCTGGTTGTCATCTGATGTAGTCCTTAAGGTTTTTCTATAGACAGAATATTATAATCTATAAGTAAGAGTAATTTCACTCCTTTTCTTCCTAATCATATGTAGTTTGGTTTTCTTAATTGGTCCACTTAAGACTTCTACTACTGTGTTGAGTGGGATTAAAGAGAGTGTCTATTATTCTTGTTGTGTTCCAGATCTTAGAAGAAAAGCTTTCGTTGGCTAAGAGTTTGTTTAGATACAGTGTTTATGATGTAGAGGGTGTGTTCCTTCCATACCTAATATGTCCAGAGATTTTCATCATAGAGTATATTGAGTATTATCAAATACTGTTTTCCCATGTATTGACTAGTCAAATGATTTTTTCCTTTGCTTTCTTGCTGTGGTACATTGTTTACTTGTGTCTGATGAACTCCTCTTGCACCCTTGGGAAAACTCACATTTGATAATGAAGAGTGATCTTTTTGATGTGCTGTTGGAATCTATTTGCATATATTGAGGATTTTTACTTCCCTGTTCGTTACTGACAGTGGTCTGTAGATATATTGGTCTCTCTTCTTTCTTCCCTCTTTTCCTCCTCCCTTCTCTCATTTTACATATCAGTTAGGTGTCAAGATAATGATAGTCATGTAAACAAATTTGGAAAAATTTCCTTTTTTCTAATTTTTTAGAGTAGTTTTAGAAGAACTGATATTAATAAAATATTGATATTTGGTAGGATTCAGCATTGAGGCAATGCAGTCCAGGTTTTACATTGATGGGAGATGTTTTATTACTGATTCGGTCTTAGCATCCATTATTGATCTGTTTCTGCATCTTCATAACCCAGTTTTAGTCAGTCATAGATGTTCAGAAATGATTTTCCAATTCAGTGATGTGTAGAAGTTTTTAACTTATGTCATATACTGGTACAAATTCCCAGTGTTGAATGTGATTGTGATGTGTATATTTAGGTATCTTTTTAATATAGTTAAAGGTTTGTTGCTTCTTAAAAAGATGTTTTCAATTGTTTTTTTTTATCTTTTACATGTTGTAATCTATATTTTATTTATTGCTATTCTGGTCATTGTTATTTCTTTCCTTATACTAACTAGGGTTTGATTTGTTCTTGCTTTTCTAGTTTCTTTCTTTCTTTTATTTATTTATTTATTTATTTTTTTGAGATAGGTTCTCACTTTGTAGTTCAGGCTGGCTCTGAGCTCACTGTGTAGCCCAGGCAAGCCTCAAACTCAGCAATCCTCCTGCCTCTGCCTCCCGAGTGCTGGGATTACAGGCATGAACCACCACGCCTGGCACTGTGGTATGTGGTATTGATTGCTGGTGGGCGTGAGTCACCACTCCCAGCATTGTATGTGGTTACCAGGGATTGAATTCAGGACCTCGTGCTTACAAGGCAGGCACCGGAACCACTGAGCTAAATCTTCGGCCCCATAAAAATTTTTATTAGTACTGTTTACAGTACACATTTATCAAGGACAGTTGTTACATGCACATAACACATCTTACTTATTTTTACTTCCTCTCTCTTCTCTGCTCCGCCTCTTTCCTTCTCTTGGATTCCTTCCCATTTGCAGAAGATCTGTTTTCCTGTTTCCTTTTATATCTTTTCTTTGCTCTTTAAATTGTTTATTTGTACCAAATAAATTATTTACTGTATAAAATTTATTTGGGTTATTCATAGAACTGAAGCATGTGATAGTTAATCTTGTGTGTGTGCTTCATTTTACTACAACTTACAGTCTCAATGTGCATCCATTTTCCTGCAGATGACTCACATTTACTCATCTCGGTGGCCAAGTAATACTCCGTTGTGTGTAAGGAGCTTTCATTTCCAAGATTTCTCTTTGGTTATTTTTTCCAAATGTCAGTCTTATTGCTGAATTTCTTATTGCTAAACATTAGTTATTTTCCTAATTTCAATCTACCCTCTGTCTAAATTTCCTTGATACTCATTGAACTCCTTACAATCACTCCTTTACATTTTTTATGAGGTGCTCGTCAGTACTGATTTCTCTGGGTTCTATTTCTAGAGAATTATTTTGGGTCTTTGGAGACACCACATTACCTTTCTTCCTCTGGTATTTCTTTTGATTCTATGTGGATATTTGGGTATCTGAGGAGTTGATTATCTGTACTATTTTTATGAAGTGACTGTTGTAGTAAATGTTTTTCCCCAGAAGATATGTGTTGAGATATAAATTTGGAATGAACTATTGACTTTGATTGCAGCCGAGCACCTATTGCTTCTCCGGGCGAAATCGAGTGCTTATGTGCAGTTGCACGTGATGGGTACGTCCCAGTGACTCCGGGGCCCATACAACGGTGATACTTTTGTGCCCCCCGTGAATATGGTAGGCACAGAAGTGGGGGGGATACTCTTTGCGAGGCTGCTCTGCCCAGGGGAGGGGTGTCATCCATTGTGTGTGAGGCACTTTTTCCCACAGTGCTGGACAAACACCAACGATGGTAAGGACCTTTGTCCTCCTGCAGTTCTGAGCCCACAGTCTTCCCTTTGTCTTAGCATTGTACAGCCTACACGTGGCTGGCTGTAGTGTAGATACCTGGAGAGAACTTCATGACCTGCTGTGAGTCCTACTGATGGGTTCTAATAGTTCTTAAGTGTAAAGAGCACTGACTATAGATTTATGCCTTGCTTGTGTGCCTGCTGGTCATTCTAGTGATGTTTACTGTCTTTATTTATAATATTAAATGCATGTTAAAGAGCAAAAGGGACAAAATAATTTTTGTTCCAGTGATCTATTTCGGTGCTACAACCCACTGTAGTATTTAGTTTTTGAAAGGTACAAGTTCATATTGTGTTGACAACACTACTAGTGGGGCAGAGTTTGGAAGAGACTGGTTTCCTGAATCTATGTCACGGCCTCTCAAGCCAGATGGAATAACTCAGCAAGAAAGTATACTTCCCATTGGTCTTCTTGTAACACTAGCAGACGTGCTGGCCTTTGCCTCATCTGCGACAGTCAGTTGGGATGATAGAAACTTGATCCTTTTCCATCAGTGCTTTCCGGTGAAGGTGCCCAGTGTTTTCGTGCACGTGTGTCCCATAGCAGATATTCTAACAGACCAAGAAGCGGCAGACTTTCTTGACCTGGCCTCAGGGGTTATGTTGTGTCACTTTTAACACATTGGATGAGTCAAGCCAGTCACTGAGGCCCATAGTTTCATGGGAAGAGGGAGTAAATTTCGTTTCTAAAAGAGAAGGGAAGCAATAATTAGTAGCATCCCTTAGCACATCTTATATACGCAAGTAACAACACTTGCATGAAGAATGCACCTCATATTTTGCTGTGCAAAGTGAACTTCAGGCAATTCTTACTAAGAATAATTAATGTTACTGAAAATGAGTGATAAGGCAAACATCTGTGCTGTTTTCAAAGCTAATGATTGTCAGGAATTGGCTAATATTTTATGTTAATTTTTGAGATTCGTTTGCATATCAAAACATCATAAAATATTTACCTCTTATTTGCTTAAACTATGGGTTTTATAGGAGAAAAAAGGAAAGAAATCAGAGAGATGTTTGTGATTGTGGGATTGTGCTTTTCTTTCTAATGACCTTGAAAATTAAACTTTTCTTACCTCAAATGGGAATTTCCCAGTGACTGAATATTCATGTAGTGTTTCATGGTCTTTCAGATAGATGTGGAAGTTTTCTGATTTTTATAGTTAAATTGTAATAGTAAAGTGTGGAATAGGGATACCAATTTTGTAAGACTCTTTTATTACTCTTGAAGATGAAAATTATAGTAATTGGGGTTACAAACAAACATATCCTAAGATAATTCTCTGTGGTTGATGAAAGCATTTATATACAAATAGTTACTTACTAAAGATGAGCACAAACCAGTAATTTTTTGAAATAACCTACTACAATTATTTTCCTATTATAAAGTATTAAATAAACAAGTACAGACAGACATGGTGGCCCACAGCTGTAGTTACAGCATTCAGGAGGCCGAGTCAGGATTAGCTTGAGTTCAAGCCCAGTCTGGGCTAGATACTAAGTTCAAGAACATCCTGAACTATATCGCAAGACCCTGGCTCAAGAGTAAATACATAAGTGAATATCTGAGCATATTTCACAAGTATCTTAAATATGTTCTTTATTATCTATCTATAGCTATCTACATTTGTTCTCTATAATATAGTTCTTTGTAGGGCATTATGTTTCATTAGCATAGTATAAAAATGATAAATAGAACCTATGAGCAGTTGTGTAGTATTTCAATATAGTATATGAATTTAAAGAAAAAAAATGAATGTCAAAATCAAGTTACATTCATACTATACCATCCATCTTAAAATTACACCTAATAGGCATTGTGAAATGGAAAGAAAATGTTCAAGGGGAGAGAGGAACTGGGAGGGGAAAGCAAAGAAAGGAGAGAAAAAAGACGAGGAAAAAAATGGAAACAAAGTTTATGTATATGGGGGCGGGGCTGGGGGGGAGGAGGGGAAAGGACAAAATAAGAATGAAGATACATCATGTACAAATAAGGAATGTGATCATAATGTATACTGAAATGCACCAACAAACTCAAGTTTTAAAAAAGGTTGATTTTAAGAAAGTGCCCTTTCTTCCATGATGAGCTGCTTTACCTGACTCTTTTACATCTAAATTGTAAACTCTCCACTTGTCATTTCACACAGTTTATCTTGTGCTTCATTATAAAAATTTAATTTCTAAAATCTTGTTTAGCTCCCTTTTGTGTTATCCACAGTTATTTCACAAAACTTGCACCTGACCTCAGTAATCTGATCTCATTCTATTTAGTTTGAAAAAAACACCACTCGAGACTGGAAAATCATACACCAGCCTGAATTTCTCTTTCAATCTTTCTTCATAGGGACTTTGATATTGTGGTCAGTGGAAATGTGCGATCCCGATCTGTGAATTCAAAATTACTCTCATAATAATGTTGAGGCGTCTTTGCCTTCCACTGTGTGGTACCTGCAGTTATGGGCCCTAAACGGTGCTGCCTTAGGATAAAGCAAGGCAGTGACACCAGCTGTGACACTGGTCCTTGTCCATTCACTGCCCTGCCCTTATAATAAAAGAAAAGAAGAGAGCCTGTTAGAGAACACTTCTGTCTCAGTCCCTTCCTTTTCATGTAACAAAACACCACATATCGGGCGATTTGTAAATAATGAAATTTGAGATGTTGTTTGTGTTGGGGTGGGTGAGCCAAGGTTAAGGCTTCACCGGCTGTGATGTCTAATGCGAGCTTCTTTCTGCTTCCAAGATGGTGCCTTTTTGCTCCATCTTCCTTTGGTGAAAGACAAACCACGTTTTCCATGACTGAGGAAAAGCGAGGAGACAGGGCACCTCCTTCGGACAGTCTCTCGTTCCTGACTACTTGACCCTCATGACATCATCGGCCCCTGAAGGTTCCATACTTGAATACTACCACCTTGGTAAGTAAATTTCTAAATAGAAGCACTGAAAGTCACTTCTATCGTAAGGACTGTTGATAAGTCAGTAACTTTTATTAAGTTCTAACCTTAACACATTTCTAAAATATTCTGAGAGATATTAGAAATATTTATAGAGTATATGTGCTGCATAAAAATAATGTATTTTTCTTAGGGAGAAGTTATGTGATTGGTATTGGAAATGGCAATTCAAATGGCATTTAAAATGGAATACTATTATGTAACAAAAATAAGAGATTAAGTAAGGATACTTACACTTTGGTACTATAGATATCTTCATAAAAATAGACAAAGTGGGCCTTTAACTTTAGGTAAACTGACAATGTTTTATTTCTAGTGAAAAAATTAAGAGCTTTCAAGAGAAAAGTAGACACCTTTTATCTTCTGCTGTGGAACTGGCAGCTTCCCAGTGCTTACCTGTCGATGTACTGATAAAATATTAGTGAATGTATTGTTCTTTATGTTGTATACTGCACCAATATTTGCATGTCCTTTTTTTTTTTTGAAAAAATCACACATAACTAAAACGATCTACTTGAAGTGTACACAGGCAAGAGGTTTAATACAGTGGGGTGTGAACATTTATTTCACTGATAAAATTTCAGACTCTACACAGCAACTAACCTTTAGGAAATTACCTTTGATAAGTTTTAATGACAAGTAAGATTACCCATGAGTATCTGAAAAGATTAGTAAAATACACCTCCAGGTAAGCTGCCTCTCATCTACTTCCATTCTAGTGACTGATGGCCTGCTGTGTACAAAATGCTTCCTTGCACTCTGAAACACGACAGTCAACCTGTCTGATGAGATATCTCTGCTCGCTATTTATACAAAATTATTCCTTGCTGTATTTCTTAAACCTGGTACAAACTAGCATCTCATGATTATTGATTTAATTTTATAAATGTTCTTCTACACATTTTCAACTGATTGGCCAATGCCCTGTCCCTATTTTCTGCCCTTTCAAAATCTTGTACTCTTTATGGGAACATTTATTTTTTAAATTTGTATTTAATTTCTTTTTATACTTTCTACATTTTTCTTTCCTTGTTGATATGTGTTCATTGAAATATATATACATGTTCCTTATTTGTTCTTGACTGAACATCAGCCAGTAGTAACACCTTCAAAAATGAATTTCTAATTACCCGCTTTATTTCTTTGCCTATAAATATTAATAACTTTTCAAAATCAACACATCTCAAACAGGATTCATTATTTTGTAACCTACTTTCTCATGCCTAAATTTTCTTTTCTTTTTCTTTTTCTTTTTTTTTTAGCAGAAAGCCCATTTGGTATGTTTAGTGAAATATATCACTTTGGCCTATTGGCCTATTGTGATTACATTATTTTCATATCAAAATAATAAAAAACCTGAGTAACACAGTCCATCTGTAGCACATACAGATAGGATGTAGCATATTACTTTTCTAGTTTTATATGCCACATCTGTTCCTCAGCTTTAATCTTCCAGCATGCTTGTATTCTTAAAGAATATTTTGTATTGGTGAAATTCATGTAGCATAAAATTAACAATTTAAAGTGAACAGTCCAGTGACAGTTAAAACATAAAAAGTGTCATGCACCTTCTTCTATTGTCACAGTATTTTCATAAAGGAAATCCTGTGTTCACGAACAAGTCACTGCCTTTTCTCTCTTTCTTCCCCCTCCTCTGGCAGCCAATAATCTTCTGCTTTTATCAAGTTGGTGACAGTTAATTCACTTGTGTTGCAATCATATTTTCTGGAAACTTGTAGCTACTCAATCTTTCACCTACCTAAGGATTTTGAGGTTAGGCCATGATGTAATATGGTTTACATATTTTTTTAAAGTAACTCTACTGACATAATACTTCACATTTTACACGTTTTTTTTTTTGTTGTTTTTTTTTGGGACAGGGTCTCACTTTGTAGTTCAGGCTGGCTCTGAGCTCACTATGTAGCCCAGGCAAGCTGCCAAGAACTCAGCAACCCTCCTGTCTCTGCCTCCCGAGTGCTGGGATTACAGGCGTGAGCCACCATGCCCAGCACTGTGGTATGTGGTACTGATTGCTGGTGGGCGTGAGTCACCATGCCCAGCATTCTATGTGGTTCCTGGGATTGAACTCAGGACCTTGCGCTTGCGAGGCAGGCACCAGAACCACTGAGCTAAATCTTTGGCCCACGTTTTACACATTTTTAAAGTAACTCTACAGATAAAATTCATCCTCGTGTTGGAACTGTAGTAACCTTAGAGAAATCACTGTGAGAGCTCAGGGTTTGGATATATATTTTTATAAAAGTTATAAAAGGCAAATAATCCATCCTGAAATGAGCAACATAGGTGTCTTCATAAAACCCCTTCAGAGAAGATGTTTTGGTGAGTGCTTATTTGATTACTTAGAAATATGAAATCTAACTGAAGGGATCAGATATCCACCAAGTAAAGATGCAATTAATTCAGTTGTGTTGTAATCATATTTTCAGAAGTATTACTATTAATAGTTAAGTATTGATAGATAACAGACAAGTGAATAGAAAGACTCTGTGTTTAGTCAACAGTGTCCAAAGGAATGAGAAAATATATCTAGCAGACACAGACATTTAATCACCATAGACATTTACTTTGTTGTAAAATCTAGGGAGTTCACCAGGCTTCTCTCTAGACAGGATGAAATACCGCTCAGGACAATCTAATTCTCTTTGGCCTGATTTGATGCTCATCAAGAGAACTTCCGTGATCTGTTTAGAAGCGTGACATGGGCAGGAAGTCCTGTTGGCGATGGACGCGGGCGTTTCCACTGGACTTAAATACACTGGCATTCCGCTGTGTGCGCGCTCGGCTTTGCCCCCGTCGGTCTGTAGCACTGAGACTGGCCCCTGACAGAGTCCGTACTCGGCAGCTGTGAGTGGAGCGAACTCCTAAGCGGACAGAGCATGTGTGATGCTTGGCTGTGCCTCATCTGGACGTGCACAGGATACACTGAGGAAAATCGTGCTCTGTAACCAGCTGCCTTTCTTCCATTGGAAATGGCTCGGAAATGTGGGTGCTTGCGACGTTTGATCTTATCTAGCACATTACTAGGTAGAGAACAACAAATCAATTGAGTTTTTTCATAGTGTCATTAAAGAGGTCCCTTGGGAGAATTAGCCTTAATAATATAAATTTAATATGTTCAACATTCAGTGGAAACAGAGGATGAATTTTTTCCAAATATCACGATTCCCAGTTATGATACTGGCTCCATAGGAAAGACTGGTAAGCTCAGTGTATATGAGCCCATCTCTGGAAAAGAGTTTCCACTTGGAGAAAATTGCCAATATAAATAACTCTAGAAAAGAAGAGATCCCATGGGCCCCAGTTTTGGTAAGAAATCTCGGGGATAATTGCACAAGCCATTAATAACAGGGTAAAGTTAGATTGCTGATCAGTTTGGTTTTTTTCAAGGTTACTTTTAAAAACGTCTCTCATTTGAAGGTGCTTCTGCTGCGTTAGACCAGTATTGCAACTCGCTGGGAATTTAGAGGGTTGTGTTCTCCGGGGAACTTGGCTGCTTTACTGTATTATTCCTGTTATTAGATCTTCCTGTTATGGTCGGTCCACTCAACATGTGACAGCATTTGTTGAAAGTCTTGCTTTTCTCTTATCATTATAGGGATTTAAACTAATACTGTATTAGGTCGATAAAAATGGTTTTCTGGTCACATTGTCTGTTGAGGGTGATGGCAGCTCTCAGAATTACTTTACCTCGGTGTCTTAGTCACAGTGAATGCTGCTTGCAGTGAAGCCAGAGGGACTAGGAGAGAAAAGAGCATAGAACGTGTGACACCTGCGGAGTATTGTATCACATCCTCCACAGTCAACAGTTACTCCAAAGTTCAGCCCTGAAAGGGGTTCAGCACTTTAATTCATGTCCGTGTTTAATTTGGTAACATGGCCATCTTAGATTTTGTGGACATCTAAGTCTTAAGCAGAAACGTCCTCCAAATAAAACAGTCTAAATTTAAATTATCTAACCAGTAGCCCCGAAGAATCAAGTTAGAATTATCCAAAGTCAAGAACTGTTTTAATGAAGCTTAATATAAGAGGCATATCTTCACAAGTCTGACGATTTTAAAGCCAACATGTATTTTTCTCGGAAGGAAGAATTGATTCTCTTCTTCTCTCCGATGGATGCAGCCTGTTACTGTATCTAGTTTGTTCTTTCTTTTGAACATGATTGGATTCCGGTGTCCTTCTGGGGGAATTTAGTGGAAGGATCTCTTCTTGTTCCTATTCAGAGCGATGGTGTATACATACTGTATTCCAAAGGGCTAGCTAGGCAAGCTTCTAAACATTTTAAATTTTAGAGTTGAAATTTTAATTACCTCTCAACGATTGGATTAGCATGGATGTATAACTTTAATCTTTGAATTTTTATACCCATTTATTATTTGTAGAATATTGTAAGAATGATATACTTGTATTTTGGAATATACAATTTTATCACTGCTTTTGAAACACCAAATCTTGTTCCCCATGGTCAAACTCACAAATTTCTCTTCATACTTGTTATTTTGAGTTACTGACTGTTGCAACTACAATATAACTGTGGCTAATGAAGTGAAAAATTTGGTACAGTTGTGTTTCTGTGGCTTTCATAGATGACCTGCCTATGAGCCAGGTCCTATTGGGAAAATGCACACAGATGCTCTACCTTTCTGCCTCTTAATGTTGCAAAGACCACACATATGGAGTCGATTCCAGGGGAGGATAGGCTTAGAAGGGTCTGGAACATCTTCACAGAAGAGAAAGGGTTTGAGAAAATGATGAGAAGAAAGTGGGCATGATGGAAGAGGGGAGCTCACGTAAGTAAAATCTGGGCATGGGGCCCACAGATTTAGCTCAATGGTTCCAGCGCCTGCCTTGCTAGAGCAAGGCCCTGAGTTCGATCCCGGGTAACCACATACAATACTGGGGCATGGTGACTCATGCCCACCAGCCATCAATACCACATACCACAGTGCCCAGCATGGTGGCCCAGGCCTGTCATCCCAGCACTCAGGAGGCAGAGGCAGGAGGATTGCTGAGTTCGCAGCTTGTCTGGGCTACATAGTGAGCTCAGGGCCAGCCTGAACTACAAAGCAAGACCCTGTCTCAAAAAAAAAAAAAAAAAAATCCAGGCACGAGAGTCTATAATGGAGAGTTTCAGAGGCTTTATCAGTGACTTGTGGCTTTATCTTCCAGGACGTGGGCAAGCACCCCTGGGTTTTAGGTAGTTTGCATGTTTAGAATTGCCAGTCCCCGGGCACGTGGAGAGTGGATTACTTTGGAGAACAGGAAGCAGAAAGATCAATTAGGAGGCTTGTGGGTATCACCACACAGGAGATGGTGAATTAAGAATGGGAGTAGTTTAGATGGGGAGAAAAGATACAATGAGAGTAATGTTTACTTCCGAGTGAAATACTCCAGTGAATATAAAATACTTCCTCCATCAGGAGGTTATAATTTATGTCTGTGTTTAATTGTTAGGATATAGGAGAAAACTGATGAAGATTTGCAGAATGACTGAATGTGTTATAAGTATGATTTGAGACAATTATACAGAAACTTTGATAATTTGAATAACTCAGTGATTCATAAATTGATACACTTACAGTATGCCTCAATAGCTACAAAAATACATCTGGAATCATTTGGTTTGAATTTTCACCGATCGCATTGTACTGTAGGTGTAGAGTGTCCCAGTCCTCGCACCGAGGCCTTAACGCGTGGGCGTGGCTTAGAGGAGAAGTCACAGAGATCTTCGTAGCACATCAGCACTAGTCCAGGTGCGGTGAGAGGGGCCTAACCTGGTGTGAGGAGCGGGCAGGGAAGAGAGCAGTTGTGTTGAAGCAGAGAATTATCATTTATGGGCTTAGGTTTGACTGCATGGTCGTGGGTTTACTCCCCATTGTAGAGGATCGTGCTCAGCTCTCAAGTTCTCACATTAGCTAACAGACGAACTTTAAGCCACTGCATCATGGGATGTTGGGGCCATTGTATCAATCAAATTTACTTTTACATACTCAGGACTCCAAATGTCAGTGCACCTGCACATAACCATGTACAGTTGCCTTAGAGTCTGGCTAATGAGTGAACACTAGAGTATACTCAATGAGTATACTCAATTTGTTCTTTTATGAACAAATTACTGTATATTTATTAAAAATAAATAAAATATATTTGAGTATACAAATTCATGGTGGCTCGTAAATTGTTTACTTTCAGAGTGAAAGAAAAAACTACGTTTTAAAGTACTGTTAGTCTACAGTTTTCTGTGTGTTCTTAAAACCTAAATCTAGTTATACTAAAAGTATTTGGGGAGAATTGGTAAAATTATTTACACACAGAGTGATCTATATATTATAGATTTAGTATCTAAATATAATTAAGCCATCACAGAAATGATGTAGAAAGAAGTAATATAAATTCAAAGATTAAATTTTAAAGTTTGTCTGTTCATTGACAAACAGTTTTCATCTTAAGTGAAATATCAGTGACAAAGAGACATTGCATATGTGGAAGATACACACTATGATGTTCTGATTACATTATAAGATGATGGTTGTGGTTAAGCTAGTTAAAATATCAGATGTCATATAGTTCCCTTTTTTAAGGTGTGAATTTTTTTTTTTTTTTGAGACAGGGTCTAGCTTTGTAATTCAGGCTGGCCCTGAGCTTACTATGTAGCCTAGGCAAGCCTGGAACTCAGCAATCCTCCTGCCTGAGTGTTGAGATTACAGGCATGAGCCACATCACACCCAGCATCGTGAGGTGTGGTACTGACTGTAGGTGGGCGTGAGTCACCATGCCCAATATCATATCATTGTATGTGGTTACCGGGATTGAACCAGGGACCTTGTGCTTGCTAGGCAGACAGCAGAACCACTGAGCTAAATCTCCGGCCCCGTATTGTGTGAATTTTTAAGACCTATTCTATCAGCAAATTTCAAGTAAACAATACATAATTATGGTCACTAAGCTGTACATTAGGTCTTCAGAATATATTTATTTTATAAACAAAAATTAGTATCTTTCGACCAACCTTTTCCATTCATTTGGCTCCTGGAATTTTACAGAAATCATTTATTAGTTTTGCTTTTTTTTTTTTTAATATGGAATGCTTCACGAATTTGCATGTCATCCTTGCACAGGGGCCATGCTAATCTTCTCTGTATCATTCCAATTTTAGTATATGTGCTGCCGAAGCGAGCACTATTAGTTTTGCTTTTACCAAAATCTTACAGTTAAGATGAAGTTACATTCAAAGAGGGACAATTTCCTTCATCTTTTCTGATTTGCACGCCTTTGATTTATTTCCCTTTTACTTCTCTGCCTCAGGACTCCTAGTGTTGTGTCTGATGGACGCGTTGAGCCTGGATATCCCTGTTACTAACCTTAGAGTGAGAGCTTTTAACATTTCCTAATTGAGATGTTAGCTATGGGCCTATCATACATGACATTTGCTGTGCATATGCTGAAGTAATTCTTTCTATAACTAATTTGCGGAGAATTTTATCATGAAAGAATGTTGAATTTTGTCAACTGCTTTTAATGTTCCTATTCAGATTATCATATTTTTT
>PVIC010021174.1:0-28817 GCA_004025085.1 Thryonomys swinderianus
AAAAAAAAAAAAAAAAAGTAGTGGAGTGGAGCTGGAGGTGTAGCTCTGTGGCACATACTATTTGCCTATGGGTACAAGGTCCTGAGTTCTGTACTTTAAAAAAAAGAAAACTGGCCGGGCATGGTGGCTAATGCCTGTAATCCCAGCACTCGGGAGACAGAGGCAGGAGGATTGCTGAGTTTGCGGCTTGCCTGGGCTACACAGTGAGCTCAGGGCCATCCTGAACTAAAAAGCAAGACTCTGTCTCAAAACAAAACAAACAAACAAAAAACAACTGGTGATGAGCAGAGGGAATGAGTACTAACTTGTGGATACTGTCAGAGAAAAGCATATTTGACTATGTAAGATTTTAGAGGTGAGCTTGTCTCACAGTGAAAAGGTCCCAGCCTGCCAGGTCAGGCGGCTGAAACAAGGGAGCAAAACTCCAGCATGGTGACACTCGTATACAAGGGACCTCTTAGCCCATCACACACACCTCAGGGACTGGCCTTAAAAAGTATTCAAATTAATTTCTATTTTATGGAATAATAGATTCTTACAGATGTCTACAAAGAAGAGAATCCTGAGATGGCTGGTGGAATTTTGATTTGAAAATGACTTTCTCAGCCAGAGATGCACACCTGTAATTGTAGCACTGATGAGGCTGAGGCAGGAGGATTGCTCCAAGTTCAAAGGCACCCTGGACTACATAGTAAGACTGTCTCAAAAAACCAAAACCTGAAAATGACTAAACTCATGGACCATCACAGAAAATACCTTAGTGGGCTTGAACCAGTGCCAGTGAGGCTGTTATCTAGGGACCTATGTGGCAGGCAGAAGATCCCAGACAAGCCCAAGGGTAGTATTGTGTGGCACAATGCTCAGGCTGCTTAAGGAGCTGAGTTCAACCTATGGAACTACAAAAAAAGAGAAAAGACAGAAAGGAAAGGGAGAAAGAAAGGAACTTCATAAACATATTTTATCATACTCAGTGATGATCTGAGTCCTGATGACAAGGTCTAGAGTACTGAGAAACAAATCAGATGTTGTATGACTCCCAGCAAGGGACAAGTCTCTACACAGCCTCACTATACAGCAGCAGCAGGTGCACAGGAGGTAGAATAATGCAGAGCAGGGTTATTCAGAGTGCATCCTAAGTACTGTCTGCACACCAGCAGATGACAAGAAGATGGCTCTGGAAGGTAAACCAATTACCACTTCCTTCACCAAGGAAGTCTTGCTATGACAAAACTATGCCAGCTGAAATGAATAGTGTCCTTAACGAGTGACACGTGCAGTTTTCTGTTGCTGCTGTGCAAATCACACTGAATAGCAATGGTGTGGAAAGCTCCAGAGAGTGTCATGAGTGATCTAACCCTACTCTACAAGAAGAAAAACCTGCCAGACATCAAGCTGCCCAACACTGCTATCCCTTGCCCCTCTGGGTCTTTACCCAAGCTGAATAAAACTGTGAACACTGAGTTTTGTTCTCTGAGTTTTGTCTTACCCATGTTTTACTGATTCACTTCTGCTTTAGACTGGTTAATGTTGGTGGCTGAACTATAGCCCTGGCATAGTAATGCCCTATAATACAGATTTATTAGTCTAATCCAAGTATTTCAGGGCAGCTCCCCATTCACCCCACAGCATTTTCTCTTCCTCTAATGAAACACAGCAATCCACAGACCTCCCTGTTCAGCTGCATGTCCACTTGCAGGTCTGTGTTACCCTCAGGCAGTCAGACAGAATGCTCAGTATCCAGCCCAGGGCAAGGCTGGCCCCATCTTGCAGCTTGGATCTCAGCCATGTGAAATCTGGCCTCACCCAGCAGCCTTCCCTAGCCACCCTATCTACTCCAGCTGCTGCCTGCACTCTGCTATTATACTATACATAAAACTTCCCACAACATTCTTTGATGTCATTATTTTTATGTAATGTCTTTCTTTCTTTTTGGAGACAGAGTCTATGTAGTTTAGACTGACTTTAAACTCACTACGTAGCCCAGGCTGGCCTCAAACTTGTGCTGCTTCTCCTGCTTCAGCCTCCCAAGTGCTGGGATGACAGACATGTGCTACCAAGTTCAATGTCTGTTTGCTGTCTCTCTTAATAAATTAAATTATAAGAGATGGCAAGGAGCCAGGTGTGGTGGCTCACGCCTGTAATCCCAGCACTCAGGAGGCAGAGGCAGGAGGATTGCTGAGTTCGAGGCTTGCCTGGGCTACATAGTGAGCTCAGGGCCAGCCTGAACTACAAAGCAAGACCCTGTCTCAAAAAAGAAAAAAAAAAAAAAAAAAGAGATGGCAAGGAGCCTATCTGTTCTATTCATTACTCTGTGTTTTACTGTATACATATCTAACACAGTGCCCAGCACATAGTAGGTATTGAGTATTTGTTAAATAAGTGAATTTATTACCAGCATAACAAAAAAAATTTTTTTTTGAGACAGTGTCTCGCTTTGTAGTTCGGGCTGGCCCTGAGCTCACTATGTAGCCCAGGCAAGCCTCGAACTCAGCAATCCTCCTGTCCCTGCCTCCCGAGTACTGGGATTACAGGCGTGAGCCACCACGCCCAGCTAGAAGCATAACAATTTTTAAAAGTTTTCTAAGGGAAAGCTATTTGAGAAATTATTACTTTATAACTGTATTTAAATATATAGCAAGAAAATAATAAAAACATGGAAGAAAAAGTATTATGGTTCTCTTACCTGGCCTCTCCTGTCTGAGACTCCATCTGATTGACCCAAGCTTTGTAAATATCCACAGGATCTGTTTTAATGTTGAGAGATTTGTCATCCATAATCTCTTTCACGACGGGGGCCAGGATCTGTCTCAGGGCATTCTGGCCCCGGGCACCTCGGTTGAAACTCACAACCATCTTAATGACTGTTGGATTTCCTGTTACAATCTCTTGAATCTGATCTACCTTTGACCTATAACACAGAAGATACAAATTCATTTACACGAAACTCAGAATCTATCAACTGAAAATCCTTCCTATGTAAAGATCTTATTTCCTGGGAACAGAGATTCTCTGCAAATAACTCCCCACACTCAGAGGCCCCTCTTGTAGCTGCCTATGTGATCCTGGGAGTCATGATTAGGTCCTCTATTCTACAAGAGGGACTTTCATGTTTGAATCAGATTTCCTGAAACTGTATCTTTTTTTTTTTTACTTTGAGACAGGATTTCCCTTTGTAGTTCAGGCTGGCTCTGAGCTCACTACATAGCCCAGACAAACCCCAACCTCAGCAATCCTTCCGCCACTGCCTCCCAAATGCTGGGATTACAGGCATGAGTCATCACACCCAGCATTGTGGTATGTGGTACTGATTGCTGGTGGGCATGTGTCACCACGCCAGGTAGTGTTGTATGTGGTTACCAGAGATCGAACCAGGGACCTTGCACTTGCTAGGCAGGCACCAGAACCACTGAGCTAAATTTCTGGCCCTGAAACTGCATCTTTATAGAGCCTTTCTAAAGTTAATATAACAAATCTATTATTTCCCCCCACCGGAAGCAGCAACACTTCATGTTGTAATTTTAAAATTAGAGGTTTCTTTACAGTAACTATTTCTCATTCTCTTTTTGGTACTAGGGATGGACAGTAACTATTTTTCAAAAATTAACCAATCAAGAAAGTGTATGGCACCAGGTATTATGGCCCACACCTGTAATTTCAGTACTTGAAGAGTGCAAGTACAAGCCCAGCCTAGGCAATTTAGCAAGACCTTATCCAAAAAGTTAAAGAGGGTGTGAGTGTGTGTGTAAAATTCAGTGTGAAGGCCTTGGGTTTAATCCCCACTACCTAGTACCACTTAAAAAAAAAAAAAAAAGGTCCAGAAGGGTCTGAACAGGAAACCATGAAGGCCCATGGTGGTAGGAAGGCCCGTTCTGCAGCAGTCTGTACGCACTTAATCTCCTCCTGCAGCGCTGTCTTAAACAGCCGCAGCAGCAGGTATTCCTCGCGCTGGTTGGATGCATAATTGTACAGCGTGAAGATCACAGAGTCCATGAACTTGGTGGACTTGTTCTGGGGCATCTGAAAAATCAGCTTGGCCAGATAGGTGGGATTGGTCTGAAATAATAAAACCAGGGGTAAGCAATTTCTAGGTAATAAAAGGCTGAAAAACATGAAAGATTAGAACTTTAGAAGTAAAGAAACTTAAAATAGCCCTTCACATATCCCTCAATGCAAATCAAAAATACTTCCAGAGAGATTTACGAGTGAAATTTCCTTGTGAAGAAGCAACATGACTAAATTTGACAGCACTAAACCCAGAAGCCACTTACTTGCAACAAATAAAACAGGTGCTGGTAAGCTTCCAGCTTCTCTCTCTTCTCCTTGCTCAAGGCCTTAAGACCCCCCTTCTGCTTGTTTATCATCATCATATCAGATAGCTGTTCCTTATTTTTTTTGGTAAGCTTTTTACTGTGGGAAACCACATCCTGCAAACAAAAAGACAACACAAGGATTAAAAAGTGTTTAAAGAGGAAGCTGGATACCAAGGAAGGGCCTTCTTGTACTTGCATACTTACAGGAAGGTCTGCTGTGCTGGCGGATCCCTAGTCAACATTTCACAAACACTAATGCCTACTTCATCCTGTTTTCAGTTATGAACCACTTTCAGCTCTACTTCTACCTTCTCATAACCATCCTGAGGCACGGGTTTTTTCACATGGGTTCAGGAGAAACCCACGAATGAAAAATCTATCTTTACAACATGTTTCATGCCAGGTGCAGTGGCACAGGCCTGCAGTCCCACCTACTGAGGAAGATAAAGTAGGGAGATCACTGGAGCCCAGGGTAGGCAACATAGTGAGACTCCATTTAAAAAAAAAAAAAGCCTTATCCCAGCACAGGGGAGGCAGAGGAAGGAGGATTGCTGAGTTCGAGACTTCCCTGGGCTACACAGTGAGTTCAGGCCCAGCCTGAATTACAAAACAAGACCCTGTTTCAAAAAAAAAAAAAAGCCTTAAATATAAAAGACTCATATTTATATATTAATTGCACATTTACTGGTTTATTGATACTAGAGGTGGAATCCAGGACCTGGACACTGATCTATAACCTCAGCCCTTTTTAATGTTTTGAGATAGGGTCTTGCTAAGTAGTTAAGTTGTCCAGGCTGGGTTTGAACTTATGACCTTCCTGAATGTTGGTACTATAGGCATGTATCACACTTCACCTACACTGTTCTCTGTAGCAAAAACCTGGAAAACAACCTAATTATCAAATAGTATGAGAAGAAAAATGAAGTAAATCATAGCAGCATATATATATTTGGGGGTTTTTTTTGATACTGGGGATTGAGCTCGGGACCTTATATTTGCAAGGCAGGCACTGGAACCATCAAACTAAATCCCTGGCCAATAGTAGCATATTTTTAAGTGAAATATCATGCTGCCATTAAAAGTATTTTCTACATGAAAAGTCTTCTAATATTAAATAAAAACACAAAGGAGTTAGGGATTTAGCTCAATGGTACCATGCCTACCTCACAAGTGCAAGGTCCTGAATTGGTCCCTGTACCAGGGGAGGGGAGGGCCTAAACTACAAAATGTAGGTTGGCAGAATTAGGGAAAGGTTTTTATCTTTTCTAAAATTTTATCTAATAAACTGTTTCATTTCTTACAGAACATAAAAAAAATCATGCCATTGGCTGAGGAAAGTCAGTCCCTACTCTCCCCATGAGGCACGAGCAGATGCAGGAGTTGAGGGAAAGGAGGATGGTGGGAAGGAGACAGAGCCAGACAGTGGGGGCAGGCAGTGGAAGCCATAGAGCCAGATGTGGTGGTACACACCTGTCCTCCCAACACCTGGAAGGTTGAGGCAAGAGCACTGCCACAAGTTTGAGGTCAGCCTGGGCTACATGATGAGAACCTGTCTCAAAATAAACAAAAAACCTCCAACTTCTTGCCAGGGAGAGGTTCAACAGTGTAGCGCCTGCCCAGCAGGAACCATAAAGCCAAAGGATTGCTAAGCCTCCCTCCCTGGCACCGGGTCATACCTGCAATGTAATTTTGTTTTTCACCAGTAGTCCAATTTTGATATCCATGAGGTTGAGGTCATTTTCCAGCTGCTGGTTGGAACGAATGAGGGTAATGACCTCTTCCCGCATCTTCATGAGGTCAAGCTCCTCCTGAAAGTCCTGGTCACTCTGGTCCAACAGGTGGACAAACTTCCGGACCACAAGCATAGGTGGGTCCTCAGCATTGACTGACAGAAAAAGAGTGTGGCTCAGATGGGAACAGAGCTACCAGGATGAGAACTGCATCCTGGGAAGCAGCAGCACTGGCCTCAAAAAGGAGCTCCTGTCACAAGAGACTTGGTTTTGAGAATTGTGCAACACTGACAAGTGTGGCCCCCTCAGTAATGTTACTGCTACTTTATGCCAAAAGCCAGGACAGACAATAGGATGCTAAACAGAGGGATGGAAACCGCATGTGGCACCCTTCCAAGCCTTGCCTCAGGAGAGATCCAAGTGAGATCCAAATGAGACCCAGTGAGATCCAAGGAGGGAGCCTAGAACTGCTTCAGTTTGCCACTGCTGAGGTAGTTACTCACTCAGAGTCTTGTAGTCATCACGAGCTTTGTTTGCCCGAATAAAGGCCTGGATCTTGACAATGTCATTTATCTAAGGAACAGAAAGATTCCTTTTGTTCACCTGTTCATCCACTATACAGCATACCCGATCCCATGGACCACATTCCAGTGGCACTCACGTGGTCTCGGAAATACTGCAGGCGATCTCTGTAGCGCTTCCTAGCTTGATGCATCCTTGTCAGGGACTGAATCTGTAGAAAAGGACCCTGGACTTTAGGAGAGTCCTTTGCCACAACCCCTTATGTGGTACCCATGTGGAGAAAACCTGCTTGGCCAGCTTACCTTCACAACTTCATCTTTATGGGCCCGCAGGTAAGCTAACCGGTCTTGATATGCCTTCTTCTGCTTGTATCCTCTCCACTGTGACTGTAGCCATCAAACATTACAGGTGACGTTATTCATCCAGCGATCAACAGAAGTTAAAAAATCCCACTTGATATATAATTGAGTAAAATTCCATGGTGAGCTTTGGAGTAGACCCCGTCTGGAGTGCTGGCAGAATGAGGCACTGGCCACACCTCCCCCAGAACGAAATGGCTCAATTCCACTTGCTGCTATCTGCACAGCCTTCACCTTCTCAGGTGCAGCATAAATTCACTCTTGTAGCTTCTCACAGTAAGTCAGGTGAGGAGGGTAACCACGCTCATCGTGCTTTACACCAGGGAAGCAGACTGAGTCACCACTGCTGGGAGTAGTGAGGGCCAACTCCGATCTCTCAGTGACTTAGGCTACCCTGCCATGAAGCAAACACGCAGCTGCTTCTCTCGAGATCCAAGTCTACCCAAAGGCACAGCGTAAGGAGACAAGAAGTGCACAAGAACTGTTACTGGGCCACCTTTAAATGGCAGCAAGCAGTGATTACAGTGAGAGCAAAGAGGTAGTGTTTGTCAAGAGAGATGAGAGGACTCAGAAGCTGAGGAACGTAGATCCAGGCTTGAGAGTCGACAGTTTAACAGGCCTGCCCAACATGCCTGCCTGCTGTGTGGGAAATACCTGAATGCAGGTGATGGCAGGAACTTGTTTCTTCAGGAAATTCATCCGGGAGCGGAATTCCTGTCGGACCAGGTATCCACGGCAGCAGGCCTGCAGCTTGGTGATCAAACCTTCATTGGCCAACCAAAGTTGTTCTCGGTTATATGCTGCTGTCACCCCAGAGATGGAGCTCTGAAAAGGCATTTGGTCACAAAGACATTCACTGAAGGGAATAGACACAAACTTTCACCAAGTACTGATCACCAAAAACACACAAACTGACTCTCATTGCCTCCTCAACCTGTATTACAGAGAGCTTCAGATGCATTTTTGGGACCTCCTTTACCAATGCTCTAGTCCCACTGACGCTGCAGGCACTGAACTGGTGGAGCTAGGGTCACTGCTGGCAAGAAAACAGAGTGACTGGTACCACCACAGGTGAGGCACCAAACACTTAGCCCTGGAATGGTGAGGTTCAGGATACCTCTTCATCCCCCCATGCTGCAGATGGTCTTGAAAAGCAGCCCAGAGGGTGTGGACTGTTGCTGTTGAGTAAAGGGCTCAAGAAGACTATTAAAAAATCAGATCATTTTAGAAAAACAGCACTGTTAATAGACTGGCTGACGGAATGGACTGAGGATGGACTTGAAGATGTGGGTGACATGGACACAGCTATTGCTAACCAAATAAGACCTGGGCTGGAACAAGACTGGCAGCAGTGAGCAGGACTAGAAAGAGCACCTGGCTCCCAGCTCAAGTGCTACACACTGAGCACTGAGGAACACAGGAGCTACAGAAAGCCACATGTTGTAAGCAGAGAGTTTGCTAAGAATCTGGAGAAAGACAGAGCAGATAGCACGCTGTCCACTTTTCTTTTCTCCCTATTTCCTGCTAGGGCTGCTCACTGGACAGAGCTCCAAGTTAACACTGTGTGTGGCAAGGGGACCTTAAGAATGGAAGCCACATGCAAAGAAGGACAAAGCACAAGGATGGGAAGATCTCGTGACCACTCCTTCTCTGGACCACCAGACTCTAGACTTAAAGTATTTTCTGTGTCAGAGAAAAACAAACAGAACGACAATAAAAAACTTTATCTGCTATTTCAGCCTGCTTTTTTCTGCCTGCCTCACCTGTGTTGGAGCTATGCATTAGTAACCTGAGGGTGAAGACAAGACCTTCGAGTCACAAACACCAGGGAGAGAGATGGGGAAGAGCACATGAAGGAGTGAAGCCTGCTGCAATCTGAGAAGAGAAGAGGAAAGGCAGCAGTAACAAGAAGTTATGTGAAGGAATAGTCAGAAGCAGGAGAACCTGAGAGAACTGCTCTGGAGAAGCCTGAGAATTGAGGGTTTAAGGAAAGCATTTCATAGAGGTCAAATATGATTAGACCTCCTAAATAAATCTGGCAATTTGAAGTTTATTGCTCAATTCTAAAGAGTTTTACTAAAATAAAATCTGGACAGGAAGCCAATTTGCTGTAAATATGGTTAACAGAATGAGTTAAACAGGGCTCCTAGCACGAACAAAGAGTAGGAATGTGGGTGAGGCCTAAGTACCTGGAATTCTCAAGACTTTACTGGTATCTGGTCTTTAAGATAAAGAAAACAGGTAGGTGCCTAAATAAAAAGCCTCCAATCAGTAACACAGACTTTACCTGGAACTTGTCAGGAATGTACCCTCACCCCTGCCTAGTCCCGCAGGGTCAGGACCTTCACTGTAACAAGATCCCAGGTGACTTAGTACACATGAAACCTGGTGAAGGAATGAGCTAAGTGACAGAATAACTGAAAGTATGAGAAAGGAGACTCATGTGGTCTGCAAGAAACTAGATGGTGACAGAATCAAATAATGAGCTTTGGGAAGCAGAGATGTTTCTTCTGCAGGGAAAGTGATGGGGAGCTGAGTGAAGATTCATTTGAGATTTCTGGGTGCAGAGGTGGGGAGAGTGTGAGGAGCTGCCCTCATGGCCACTGTGGGGTGGGGGTAGAAGGTGGGTACCACCACCCTGTTTTCTATATACAAACACAGGGTTAGCAAGATGCTCAAAGGTGTTCCTGGCTCAAAGAAAGTCCCTGCACAAGGTGCTGCCTGGGTTCCACGTGCAGCCACCATTCCTTCGATGGCCTGAGCAGTTCCTGGTGCCTATGCTCATCCTGTCCTTCCTGTACACATCAGCCTTCCTCTCTTTCTCACATGCTAGCGTCCACACACTGCCTGTGCCACCTTCTTCCAGAGCAGGTTATATATGCCTTTACCAGACCTGTTACTATGCTGTGCCAGGGGCCCACTCCTCTCTGCCTTGTGGCTATACTGAGCTCTGCACCTCTGTTCTCACAACTGTCCCAACAACTGGAACACAGACTCTCTGCTTCCCTCCCACAGGTCTTCTTTCACCCAGATGTCTCCCTAGTCTAGGCCTTAGTTGCCCCCAAACCACTGAAACACTGCCCTGGAATGGCTCATTACAGAGCCTAGACTGTGGTGTAAAGCTTCAATCCATTTGCTCTGCACCTTTTTAGAATTAGCTCTAAAGTAGTGTAAAGCTTCTACCCATTTGCTCTGCACCTTTTTAGAATTAGCTCTAAAACATTTTCTCTCAGTTCCTTCTTATGTGAAGAGTGATGACTTACTTGAATCTCTTCCCGAGAAAGCTGCATAGAATTCTGCACAAAGCCTGGGGGCTCATCCCATCCTCCTTCCTGGGTCTCCAAATTGTGATAATAGTAATATCCACCTTTCACCCAGTGCTTCACCCATTTGCTGTTATTATCTCCTGGCAGAAAATAATGGCATGATAAAAGAAACCCAGAGACACAATCCTACATTTGCAATATTATACAATATTCTAGGCAGAGTTAATCATCTAAATGAATAGCACTTCCAAACTGCTTCTTGGATCTTTGAGAGTAAAGGAACAGCCCAAGTCTCAAATAAATTGTGCATATGGAATGTCTAAGTTACTTCATTCATATCAACAATATCAAAATAAAATACTGATGAAGTTCAGTTACAGAAATAACCATGACTAGCTTTGTTCTTTCCAAAGTTTACTAAGACCTGCATGCCAGAAGAGTAGTGTGATTTACAACCATTCAGCATCCTCAACCATGAGGAAAAAAGCCCATGAACTTATCTCCCTTCTGCAGATAAACTACTTTTACCTGACCAAAGCCTTAGATAATAAGAAGCTCTAGCACCCTATAAAGGGTAACAGCCAAGTGCTATAGCCTTTCCCACATTCTCATAAAGTTGACCTTGACAACACAGCTGTCTGCCAGGGAGAGGGGATATCTGAGAAACCTGGGGGAACACTTCCCTTGCAGTGCGCCTGAGTCCTGCACCCGTACATTGAAACGCCTTTCCCTACAGCCTGTCCTTTCTCACTGTATCTATTCCCTCACACACCCTAGGGCTTATCCTTAGGGCACATACATACATTTATTTTCCAATAACTCACCTGCTCCCAGTTTTTTCTTCTTGGCTTCGGCAAGATCATTCTGGTAAGTTTCACCGCATTCAGGGATGACTCCATACAAGCCCACATCAGGAGAACGAAGGGAACTCAGGGTTTTACCAACATCACCACTTTCAACTGCCTCATTAATGGCAAAGATTCCTAAAGCAACTATCCCAGAAGAGAAGTGTTATGGAACTGATCAAAAAGTGTCTACATTTATATACTAGTTTGCATAATTATAATCTACAGTCCATTGGGGCACATCATCTCCACCCTCAACCAGAAGAGACAAAACACCTCATACGTACACCTTTGGGCTTCCTGGGTATCTTTGTTGGACTGCCAGACTCCACCTTGGATTTCATCCAACCATAACACAGCTGACTCGTCCTGGGTTTCCTACAAACCATTAACAGTGAAGTATTAAGGTCATGAAACCAGGGTATACACAGTGTGCGTGTGATGAGTGGTTAGCTCTAAAGAAGCCGTGAGCACATGAGACACATGGACTAACTGAATGGAAAAAACCTGGTGCCAAAAAACTGGTAAAAATTGTAAGGGAAATGGTTCAGATATAAGCAAAGGTGAGTCAAATGGTTCAGAAAGTCAAGTACAGTCAGGACAGCAAGAGGAGCAGATGAACCAGTAGAAGACATACTCAGGGACCTTTATACTATGGGTTAAGAACATGCAGTAGGACCAGAGATTTAGCTCAGTGGTTCTGGCGCCTGTCTCGCAATCGCAAGGTCCTGAGTTCAATCCCCAGTAACCACATACAATGCTGGGTGTGGTGACTCACTCCCACCAGCAATCAGTACCACATACCACAGTGCCGGGCATGGTGGCTCACGCCTGTAATATCAGCACACGGGAGGCAGAGACAGGAGGATTGCTGAGTTTGAGGTTGCCTGGGCTACATAGTGAGCTCAGGGCCAGCCTGAACTACAAAGTGAGACCCTGTCTCAAAAAAAAAAAAAAAAAAAAAAAAAAAAGAACATGCAGTAGACCTAGAAAATCTCCTTTACACTACTGAGAGGAAGTTGGCATTCTCTATGATTACTCCTGTTTTAAAGACTGCTACATCTTTTTTTTGAGACAAGGTCTCACTTTGTAGTTCAGTCTGGCCCTAAACTCACTATGTAGCCCAGGCTATCCTCGAGTTCAGAAATCCTCCTGCCTCTGCCTCCTGAGTGCTGAGAAAATAGGCACGAGTCACCATGCCCAGTACTGTGGTATGTGGTATTGGGGATCGAATCGAGGACCTTGCTCTTGTGAGGCAGATGCCAGAACAGAGCTAAATCCCTGGCCCAGACTGCTACATCTTTGACCAGAAACTTTTAATGATCACATTTATAGCTATAAGTCAAATAGGCAATCTAAACATATCACCAGATTATAGCCTAAAACAAAAATGTTAAATCAGCTGCTGGGAACTTAAAAAAACACATTTTCATACAGAAACAACATAGTAAGTGATGACCATTTTTCTCAGTAATGGCCAACAAATGCCTTACCAGATCAGAGTGCAATTGAGTTGACTAGAGACAGAGGTAATGTACAAATGGCTTATCTCCTTCTTTTCTTTTTTTTTCTGAGACAGGGTGTCACTTTATAGTTCAGGTTGGCCCTGGGCTCACTGTGTAGCCTGGGCAGGCCTCAAACTCGGGAATCCTCCTGCCTCTGCCTCACGAGTACTGGGATTACAGGCATGAGCCACCAGGCCTGGTATTGTTGTATGTGGTTACCAGGGATCAAACCAAGGACCTTGTGCTTGCTAGGCAGGTGCTGGCACCACTGAGCTAAATCTCTGGCCCTCTCCTTAAATGCAGTCAAATTTTCAAAAGTAGCTTATTGATGATCATTACTCTAAAAGACAGTGGATTACCAGAAACATCTTACTGTAGTATTTTCCAATTTTTAAGAATCTGGCTATGGTCCTCTGATCCAGAAAAGTAGCTTAATGATTAGCGTCAGACAGTCACCACTATTATTGGTGGTCTGCACAACAGGTACTCCCTGTCTAATCAGAATGGGAACCCACTTGAAGTTACCCACTCAGACTTCAGTGGTCAAGCTGAGGTTAACTGTCCCACAAGAGTGAGTGAGGATCCTTTCTTTGTAACAAATCTTTATAGAAGCAGCAACTCAGCAGACTAATGTGGTGGCCTTCTCAGGATAAGGACAAGCACCTTGGGTGTAGAAGTGACAGGTTGTAGAGTCATACTTATGATGATCTTGGCAGATCTACAAAATTAACAAGCCCCTGAAGCATGAGCTCTACCAACTGAGACAGTTAGCTCACATAGCCATTTAGATTGTTTGCTGGGAATATAATCTGAAAGACACCAATGAGGCAAAATAAAGAATCTGGTCAATGACCATAATTGTGTGGCCAGATGAAGCAGTGTCTGTGCTTTAGGGCAGAGCGCAAAGTTTCAGTGTCCAACAGCTAAAGCCAAAGGACTAGGGGAGGCTTGGCTTTCCACCTGGTTTACTTACAGGAGAGAATGATGTAACATTTCATGCGGCAGAGCAAAGCACCCATAATCCCTACAGTTTATAAAGTGTCATAAAGGGCTGGGGATTTACGTCAGTGGCTCCAGCGTCTGCCTCACAAGCACAAGATCCTGAATTTGATTCCTGGTAACCACATACCACAAACCCAGGCATGGTGGCTCACACCTGTAATTCCAGCACTCAGGAAGCAGAGGCAGGAGGATTGCTGTGAGTTCGAGGCTGGCCTGGGCTACACAGTGAGGTCAGGGTCAGCCTGAACTACAAAATGAGACCTTGTCTCAAAAAGCAAAAAATAAAGTCTCAAAAAGAATGAAAGGAAAATAAATGGAGAGCATTCATTATTCTTGAATGTGGAACTTTCGACAGATAAATCATTTAACTAAATCATTGTAGCTACTGTCCTGTCCCAACTTTAAGAAGCTTAGTCTTAGGAAAGGGAAAAGAAACAGCTACAGAATGTAGAACTAGCCTCTTACTATTACTGAAAATAGAAAATGACCACATACAAATTCCTACAGTCCTAAAAATAAGTACTGGAAATATGAAAGTATTGCAGTGGTTTCCAATGCTAAAACTACAAGGAGTCAGCGGGCCGGAGATTTAGCTCAGTGGTTCCGGTGCCTGCCGCGCAAGCGCAAGGTCCTGAGTTCGATCCCGGTAACCACATAGAACACTGGGTGTGGTGACTCACGCCCACCAGCAATCAATACCACATACCACAGTGCCGGCGTGGTGGCTCACGCTTGTAATCCCAGCACTCGCTTGTAATCCCAGCACTCGGGAGGCAGAGACAGGAGGATTGCTGAGTTCACGGCAGCTTGCCTGGGCTACATAGTGAGCTCAGGGCCAGCCTGAACTACAAAGCGAGACCCTGTCTCACAAAAAAAAAAAAACAAAAAAAACTACAAGGAGTCAGCAATAGGCCTGAGACAATTGGGAAGTCATAAGCATGATGGCCACAGGTCCAGTTTCCAAGAGAAACACTCTAAAAATCCTAGCATAGGAGGCAGAGACAAGAGGATTGTTGAGTTCAAGGTTTGCCTGGGCTATACAGTGAGCTCAGGGCCAGCCTGAACTACAAAGCAAGAACCTGTTTAAAAAAAAAAAAAAATCCTAGCATAATGAAAACAAAAGCGTTCCCAAAAATCAAGCCACTTTTAATTCCCATATCAGCTATCCTTATCCTTTGATGTGAGCAAAGCTAGGCAGCTTAGCACAACCTCCCCTGCAGTGAAAAGAATGACATAGCTTGTGAATGATTCTGGCCATTCAGAACTCTGGCTTCCCTATCCCACGCAGACTACAAGGGCTAAAGCAAACCTTTCACACACTTCTCTAAAAACATGCAATAAAGCTATAGTATAAAAAGCAATAAAAGGACAATAGTTATCTCAGGCATGTTAGAATATAATATAGAGGGCTAGGGATTTAGCTCAAGTGGTACCGTGCCAACCTTGGAAGCACAAGGACCCAAGTTTGATCCCCGGTACTGCAAATAATAAAATTAAATTAAAATAAAATAAAATAAAATAAAATAAAATAAAATAAAAAATAAAATAAAATAAAATAAAATAAAATAAAATAAAATAAAATAAAATAAAATAAAATAAAATAAAATAAAATAAAATAATAAAATAAAATAAAATAAAATAAAATAAAATAAAATAAAATAAAATAAAATAAAATAAAATAAAATAAAATAAAATAAAATAAAATAAAATAAAAATAAAATAAAATAATACAATACAGAATTACCTCTCACTAACCTAAAGAAGGAAAAAGCATACACCACTTCAACCCAGTGTGAGGAAATGACAGCTTCTGACTGTTCCAAATGGATTTATAAAGATGCCAAAACCCAGTTATCTCTCTAGTGAAATTTTTCCTAAAGAAATTCTCCAAGATTAAACTGAATCACTGAGGATAGTGTTACTTATGGTGGGCCATTTGCAGAATAGAATTCTGAGATAAAACAGATTTAATGTAAAAATGCTACATAAAATTATCAATGTTAGATATGGTACTACAAATCTGTAATCCAAAATACTCTGGAGGCTTAGGCCAGATGATCAAAAGTTCAAGGCTTGCTTAGACAACTTATCAAGACCCTGTCTCAAAACTCTTAAGTGCTGGGAGTGGTGGCTCACACCTCTAATTCTAGCAGTCGGGAGGCAGAGGCAGGAGGATTGCTGAGTTCGAGGCTTGCCTGGGCTACACAGTGATCTCAGGCCCAGCCTGAACTACAAAGTGAGACCCAGTCTCAAAAGAAAAAAAAAAAATTATGATCCTCTTGTCCCTGCCTTCTGAAGTGCCAAGATTACAGGTGTGGCCAGAATGCCCAGTTGAAAATAGCTGTTTTATATACAGGTACATATGGAAAGTGCATTGTTCTCTACCCCAGAGTAATTCTTACTCTTTAAAACTTCCTTTAAAGTCTCTCTTTTTATTATGTGGTATTGTTAACACAAACAAAAGCTCACCCAGTGTGAAGAGTCTTTTTCCCTCAGGCCTATGTCAACACTATAAGAGACAACTGTTTAATATGAATACCTGGGGCCAACAGAGAGCAGAATAGGCAAACACACTGGCCACAAACTAACCAAAGGCTTAAAAGGAAAAGCTGGAGAAAAAGAAGTCCATTAGAGCTCTGAAGACCAAGAAAACAGGTATGTTTCACAAAAAAAGCAGACAATAGAAATGATACCCAAGAAAGCCCAAGATTGGATTTATAGACTACTATTTTAAGTATGTTCAAAGAACTTACAGAAATCCTGACTAGAAAACTATAAAAACAGGAGAACCACATCTTGTAAGAGAGAATATCGATAAAAAGACAAAAATTTTTAAAAAATTATACCAAAAAAAGTTGAAAAGTGAAATAACTGAAATGAAAAATTTACTAGAGGAACTCAACAATCAACTTGAGCAATCAGAAGTTAGAATCTGCAAACTTGAAAATAGGTCAACTGAGATGATCTACTCTCAAAGTCAGCAAGAAAAAAGAATATGGAAAAACGGACAAACCCAGATATGTGGACACACCACTGCTAATGTGCATACACCGCTGGATTCCCTGAAGGAAAGGAGTGGGTAGAAAGAATACCTGAAAACAATCTGAGTAGAAACATACACATGCAAAAACAAAACCAAAACCCAGAGCCACGTGGCTTCACTGTGAATTCTACCAAATGTTTAAAGAATAATCAACCACTGCTTTACAAACTCTTCCAACATACAGAAGGAACACTTTCATCTCTTTCTATAAGGCTGCAATGGCCCTAATACTAACACTGCTACAGAAATACAAGAAAACTACAGACTAAATTAAGAGCTTTTTTGCTTGCTAAATCTGGAACTCAGTAATAATTATTTTTAAAACCCCTCCTAAGATGGCTCATTGGAACTTGGAAGTAAAACTGATGCCTAAAAAAGACATTCTGCCTAAAGGGCAGTTCACTGAGATCGGCCTAGCAATGCTGATCAAATTTACCTTCAATTTTCCCCTTCTTACACTTCTGATGAACTCTGAAAAGTTATTCTATACCAATGGAAATGGCTTTGAACTCTATTCACATTCTCTAAAGTTTAACTTTCATGACCCGAACAAAGGAGTAGATAGCCTCAGTCTAAGTGAGTGCTATATACACCACATACCCCAATCTATTTTCCACTTGGACGCGGCACCCACCCCAGCTTATCCTCCCAAATCTCATTCCTCCAGCACTGAGATGTAAGGCTCTTCGGATTTTCCTGGCAGCAAAAACTCTAGAGCCAACACAGAAATCACTGCAGCCAGGCTCCACACTAGAGATTATCAACAGTAGAATTAAAACTTAGGGATTTGTATTTATAAATTACTTTTAAAGTATTTTGATAATCAAATTTTGGAAAATCTCATTCACTAACAATACAATAAATGAAACAAAAGCTGAGGCTTCTTTTTACTTCCCTGAAACCAAACCTTTCCTAAAAGTGAGTGAAATTCACTGATCCCTTTGTTTCTTTGTTCAGCCATCTCAACAGGATCAGAAACATTCCACATAATAATGTGTCTTTTAAATAAAACTCAGTACAAATAACATACTTACATGATTAAGACAAGGGAATGTCACTTACTTTCATGACAATGGGTCAAAGCAGATCTGATGACATTATATAACAACCACAACTCAACTCTAAACATAACTCATAGAGCCTACGTAGATGTCAGCACACAAAAAACTCCAATACACAAAGCTTTTGCCTTTTCTATCCTTGGCTTCCAAGAGAGAATCTTAAACTGAACCTGGTGGGAAATGTCTATAATCCCACCAGGGATTCTCTTCTGAGAATCTGAAGCAAGAGAACTACAAGTTCCAGTCCAGCTTGGGCAACATAGTAAATTAGTAAGATCCTGTTTCAAAACAAAAAGTAAAAGAGAGCTGGAAATGCAGTGTGAAGGCCCTGGATTCAATCCCAAGTACCATTAAGGGGACACACACATACACACACCCCCTCTAGTTCCTTAAAATTCCCTTTTAGCATTTCTAATCACACACACACATACACACACAAACCCTCTAGCTCCTTAAAGTTCCCTTTTAGCATTTCTAATTCTTGCAAGAATCTCATCTTGGAAAATTTCTAAATCAGAGAAAGAAACAATGGCTCTCCCTATCTAGCCGTTACAACACAGGAAGAACTTAAAGGAGATCACTCACAACTAGGAAAACAGATGGAGTTATGTTTTACTCATGGGATATATGAGGGCCTACTAGATACACAGCAACTTCCTAGAGAGCAACAGCATAAACAGGAGTCAACATTAATCTTTGTGTCTTCAACAAATTAAACTAGGAAGCAAGACACACGTTGAGAAAGATGTATTTGTGCTATAATCTTTTTGAAAAACTTTTATCACAACACTGTTCTTAATAGCTATAAAGTAAATGAACCAAGGTAAGTCAAAGAACCAAAGTAAATCAAAGAAGCCAGTCACAAGGGACTAGAATGTTGCATAATTCTATTTATGTAAAAATTCAGAACAGACTAATCCATAGATAGTGGACTGATGGTTGCCTATGGGTTGGGGGAGACTGAGGGAAAATGAGGACTGATGATAATGGTTGCAAAGTTCCTTTCTGGGATAATGAAAATGTTCTAAAATTGATTACAGTGACAATACTGAAAACCACCAAAATAACACACTTTAAAACTGAATTCTAGGTGCCGGGTGTGGTGGCTCATGCCCGTAATCTCAGCACTCGGGAGGCAGAGACAGGAGGATTGCTGAGTTTGAGGTTTGCCTGGGCTACATAGTGAGCTCAGAGCCAGCCTCAACTACAAAGCAAGACCTTGTCTCAAAAAAAACAAAAAAAAGTGCCGGGCGTGGTGGCTCACGCCTGTAATCCCAGCACTCGGGAGGCAGAGGCAGGAGGATAGCTGAGTTTGAAGCTTGCCTAGGCTACATAGTGAGCTCAGAGCCAGCCTGAACTACAAAGTGAGACCCTGTCTCAAAAAAAAAGAAAAAAACTGAATTCTAGGACTAGAGAGTTAGTGCAGTTGTTCTGGCGCCTGCCCAGCAAAGCACAAGGTCCCGAGTTCAATCCCAGTACCACATACAACAACACCAGGCTGGTGGTGACTCACACCCACCAGCAATCAGTACCATATACCACAATGCCAGGCATGGTGGCACATGCCTGTAATCCCAGCACTCAAGAAAGGGAGGCAGGAGGATTGCTGAGAGTTCAAGGCTAGCCTGGGCTACATAGTGAGCTCAGGGAAGGCCTACTACAAAGCGAGATCCTGTTTCCAAAAGAGATCCAAAAACCAAAAACCAAAAAAAAAAACAAAACTGTATGGCATTATTAAAAACTGTATGGTGTTATCTACTATATGTATGTATTCCCTAGTCCGCTGGCTGTACCCCAAAATGTGTATTAGTTTTGGTGCTGGGGATCGAACATAGGACTTGGATGTGCTAGGTAAGTGCTCCACCACTGAGATATACTCATGGCCCATGTACACCCAACTGAAATACATATGTACATTTATACTTATTTAGCTAAAACACATGTGCTAGAATATTCACAAGAGCAGTATCTATAAATAGCCAAGCAGTAGGAAACAAAATTATACAATGGAAAGGTATGTGACAATGAGAATAAACAAATTTTCTATGACTACACAGACGAAGATCACAAACATGTTGGGCAAATGAAGCTTGACTTGAAAAAGCATGTAATGTATGGTTCCATTTTAATACAGCTAAAAAATGGGCAAAAATAGCTAGGCATGGTGGTGTATGCCTATAATCCCAGCACATGGGAGGCTGAAGCATAGGGATCACCACAAATTTGAGGTCAGCTTGGGCTACATGGATTTTTGGGACAGTGCTCACTGCCAAATGGGAGTAAATAAGGACAGAATGGGACACAGGGTGGGGTTTTGGGTTACTGGTAATACTTGTTATATTCTGAATACCATATCATAGGTATACTTTTGAAAACTTAACTGGATACTTACACAATTTGTGTGTATTTCTGGATCTTCAATTTTAATAAAGAATTTACATAAGGAGACATGAAACATTACTACAACTAACAACAAAGAATAAAAACACCACGAAATCCAGGAAGGGGCATCTGTTCCTTATAACTGTATGTCTTCAGGGCTCCCAACCCATGGGCATCTAGGACGTATTCATGACTGAATCTGTTCCAGGAGGGATGAGAAGCTCTGGGGAGAGTAGCTCCAGCTCAGACTCCACTCACCTGAGCCTTCTCTCTCTTGGCTCTGATAAGCGTGTCTTGGTAATGCTGAGCCACTTCAGCAAGAACACCTTCGAGCTTGGCTGCGGGGATCTGCAGGGCCTGCAGGGTCTTCTGGGCATCACCTTCATCCAGGGCTTCATTAATTAAGCCAATGGCCAAAATTCCTACATATACAATGCAAAAAGATTTTTCAAATTTATTTTATGATTTTGGTTTTCTTAAGATCTATGTATCCCAGGCTGGCCTTGGACTTATGATCCTCATGGCTCAGCCACGTAAGTGTTGAGATTACAGCCTTATCAAGCCCAGGTATGATTATTTTTTTAATTAAGGAATTTATAAGAAATCAACCCTAACAGGGCACAGTAGCACATGCCTGTCGTCCCAGGTACTTTAGAGGCTGTGATGGGAAGATTTCTTGAAACTAGTACTGCAATACCAGCTGGACAGTAACAGTGAGATCCTCTCATAAAAACAACACAAAACCTACAAAAACAAAAAAACCCAAACAACCAAGAAAGATGGCTACTACAAGGTGGCAAGCCTTTCTTCACATAGCCAATAATTCAATCAGCCATATGCATGTAATAAGCCTAAATGAAAACTTCCCAAAGCTCATGTGAGCTGCCTTAGTTGGTGATATCCCTCAATGTCAGGACAGTGATACTTCCCCAGGTCACAGTTGAGATCCTCTTGGATTCTGATTTAAGGGTCTCCTCTTCTGACTAGTCCTTATTTATTTATTTATTTATTTATTTGCAGTACCGGGGATCAAACTCGGGCCCTTGTGCATCCAAGTTTGGCATAGTACCACTTGAGCTAAATCCCCAGGCCTTGACTGGTCCTTGTTTATAACATTAAAACTATGGTGATAAGCCTACTACTTTTCTCAGTTCTGGAAGCTACTGAACCCAGGGAATACATATTATAAAGCTGAATTTGTAGCTAGTAGATTCAGAAATGCAGCAGCCTAGGAACCCTGTATCTTGCATCTGTCTGGTGCCTGAAGTGTCTCCAGCCTATGCAAGCTGAGCTAATTCCAGGTCCTCAATGCCAAACTATTTGTTAAAGTATCACTTAGTGTCCAGAGTGGTGGCATACACCTGCAATCCTAGCATTCAGGAGGCAGAGGCAAGAGTATTGCCATGAGTTCAAGGCTAGCCAGAGCTAGACAGTGAGTTTAGGGCCACCTGAACTACAAAGCATAACCCTGTCTTAAACCTCCTCCTGAAAGCATCTAAAACCAAAACAAAAAGCAGCACTTAGCAATAACAGATGTTTACCTCCAGAAAAACTTAGTTGTCATTAGGTACCTACCTAATTAGAGCAACTGCTTAGCACTTTGAAAACAATGCTCAACATTAGCTTTTTGAGTCATAAGTATTTTAAATTTTACACCCAGAAACTTCCAGGACTGTTATCTAGATCCAGCTCCTAGACTCATATCACTTTCTGTAGTGACATTATTTAAGGAATTAGATGATTACTCACGCTCATGTTCTTCTTGTACCACCAGGTTCACATGGTCCACACAAGCCTGGATGTCATTCCAAGTAATAAATTCATTATTCTCTGCATGTGCCTGAGCTTTCAACTTCATCAGCTCATCAAGATACCTGGCCCAGACCCCAACCAAAAGCAGATAAAAAACAACCATTAGGATTGTTCTGAATAATGAAAATGAGAAAAATGAAGGGAAAAAAATAGTATTCAAAGAACAAAGCTTACCAAGATAACCCAACAAAAGTTATCATGACATAGGCAAATTCTGGGGCTTGGGAGTTATCTTAAACCAACTGTCAAAAGGCAAGGAATTCATTTATTCTCAATAGCCTGCTATATTTTCTTACTTCCTGCTAAGATCAGCTCTAGAATTAGGAGCAGCAGCTCAAATAATTCATTTAAAGACAAGGGAGGAAAACAAGGCCAGAACTAGGACTGTTGCTCGGGCAGAGCACTTCCTTTGCATACATGAGGCTCGATCCAATGCCCAGACCCACTTCCAAAAAACCACCTACGAACTCATAAATCTAAGAATGATAGGCCAAGTCATTATCCAGCAACTACGAATGTTGATTTAAACAAAAATGATCTACTGCAGGTCAAAATATGAGGTGACTGGTAAATGAGGAAAGGCCATTTTGATGGTATAAAAGGTTAAGAATGAATTGATGTTCTGGTGATAAAAAATAAAATATTTAACATCGGCATAAACTGTCTTCTCAATCCAGGGATCAATCTTAGAATACCTCATGGTAGGAAAATATGAGGTAATATGAAATACATATCAACCAAACAGTGATGTAAACCATAATGACCCTTTAGGTTTAACTTCTTTTTTTTTTTTAGTTTTTTGAGACAGGGTCTCACTTTGTAGTTCGGGCTAGCCCTGAACTTACCACTATGTAGCCCAAGGCTAGGTTCAAACTCACAGCAATCCTCCTGCCTCTGCCTCCTGAGTGCTGGAATTACAGGCATGAGCCACCATGCCCGGTGCTGTGGTAGTAGTACTGACTGCTGGTTGGCATCAGTCACTACAACCAGTATTGTTGTATATGGTTACTGGGGATCAAACTCAGGACCCTGCGTTTGCTAGGCAGGTGCCAGAACCACTCAGCTAAATCTTCAGCACAAGATGGGATTTTTTTTTTTTTTTGAGACAAAAAAAAAAAAAAAACCCTGAAGAATGAAAATAGCCTTGGTTTAGAGGATGTAAAAATTTTTGTCAAAACAGTAGGTAGTATTAGCTGGGCGTGATGGTATATTGTAATCCCTCCCACTTGGGAATTTGAGGCAGGGGGATTGCTTCAAATTCAAGGCCAGCATGGGCTACACAGTGAATTCAAGACCAGACTAGTGAAAGTGTCTGAAAAAAACCCATAAAATAAACAAAACATTAGGCAGTGTTATTCTAGCTACATGACAAATTTTGATAAGTGTACTTATTTAGGAGCAGAAAGTCATCGAATCTGTAATATACTAGAAATTCTTCATAAACACAAAATAAAATGAATCAAAGTAGATAACCAAAGGCTAACCACACTAATGTGATGGCTGTGAGGAAAACCGGAGTGCTGACACAAGACAGGTGGTGAGAGCTATGGCACAGACTCAAGGCATTCACTCATCCTGAGGCTCACCTCTGACAGTTTTCGTCTTCTATATTGGTCAGGCCTGTGACCGAGCTGCTCAGCTGCTTCCACACAGTATTCATGTCCCCCGATTCCAGGGCCCTATTGATAAGAGCCACAGACGACAGCATCTCCACAGCTACAGAGAGCTCTGGATGGGTGAGGTTATGCTGTGCAGAATGAAAACAAAACAGAAAAATAAGGAGAACAGTGAACAGAGTCTCCACTGCCAAGGGACTTACATGTTTCTGAACACTGTGCTTCTGGAAAACAGTCCACTAAGCACACTGAGACAGGGCCATTAAATTCTCTCCCACCCTGATTTGCTTACAGGCAGGGGTGGGGGTGTCTCAGTTAACTCACTTCGGGACTCTGCTGCTGCAGAGTAGACAGCTCCTTCTGATAAAGATCAGCAGCAAATGGATACACCTGGGGCAGCTGGGCTTCAGGATTCATGAGCTCCAAAACGGTCTTCTCAGCAACACCCCTCTGGATGGCAGCATTAATTGCTGCCACTGCTGCCAATCCTGTGTAGAAACAGGAGAACAGAAACATAGTAACAGCCATCAAATTTGAGGTAGAACTTTCATCTCTAAACAGTTGCCTCCTGGCCTTGCACAGTGACACATTCCTGTGATCCTAATTATTTGGGAGGCTGAGACAGAAAGATCTTAAGTTCGGGGGCAACCTGAGCAATTTATGAGAACTTGCTACAAATAAAATTTTCACATTGAGTTCCATCCCTAGTCCTTTTCTTTTCCCTCTTTGTGAAACAAGGCCTCACTAACTCACTGAGTTGCCCAGGCTGGGCTCAAACTTGTGATTTTCTTGCCTCAACCTCTCAGAGTACTTGGATCACAGGTGCATATCACCATGCGTGGCTGTTACAAAAAAATATATAAACAGATAAGCTTCCTAATTGTTTTCCTTACTCATACATCTTTTTTTAAGTCCACATTTTTTTTCTAATCATTTCCTCCCACCAGCCGCCACTACTCTCTACTTGCCCTGGAGCATGGCAAATAAAAGATCACCTTCTTCAGCTCCCATCATGGCAATCCTCTCAGCACTCATCTCACACTGCTCAGCCTGAAAAACCTCCAAAAACTTTTCTTAGAGGCTGTAACTAGTTGGTATTTTCCATTGTGTCAGAGGTATTTTCACTAGTCAAGGTCAATTTGTTACCTCAGTATAATAGCCAAAATTGCCCAAAGGACCACTTCCCAGATTGTGTCACACACACCCCCCTACCCGGAATCAAATTCAGGACCTGTGCTTCTAAGACAGGCAGGTGCCACTGAGCCAAGTCCTGGCCCGGATTCTGTTATACTCTATGCTATGAAGTCAGCTTCTTTGTGACTCTTAAAGCTGTTGATAAAGTGAGATGAGTGCACTTGCTTTCTGTGCCAATAAAGATTTTTGCTGCCTCAGAAAATATTCATTCTAACCACTGCTCCTTAATGCATCTTTCACCATTTGCACCCTGTCTTCCTTTGTTCTTTCCCTTTATGTCCCACACTAGGAACATTCTTCTCTCCTCTTTCACAATGCAAATCTTACCAATCTCATTAAGTGGCATCTCTTCCAGATACTTCCTTAACCAACCATAAAGTGCTTATGAGCCAAAGGAACTGGCACTGATTCCAGCCCTATTTTTTTTTTGTTTTTTTTTTGTGAGACAGGGTCTCACTTTGTAGTTTAGCCTGGCCCTGAGCTCACTATGTAGCCTAGGCAAGCCACTCTCAAATGCTGGGATGACAGGCACTGTGGTATGTGGTATAGGGCATCAAACTTGGGACCTTGCACTTGTGAGGCAGATGCTGGAACCACTGAGCTAAATTCCCAGCCCACTTTTTTCTTTTTTTAGATATGGTGAGACTTTATAGTTCAGGCTAGCCTTGAATGATTCACTACCCAGGCCAGGCTGGCCTCAAACTCATGGTAATCCTCCTGCCACAGCCTTTCAAATGCTAGGATTATAGGTGTGCACCACTACACCTGGCTCCAGTCCTACTTCTAGAATAGATAACTCCACCAAAGCTACCTGATAGTTTACTAGGCCTACGGGATGGTAGCAGGGGTGAAGGGCTGACCTCAGCCCTTCAAAGACACAAAGCTACAGCTTTCCTTCCTCCCATGTTTCTGACAGGACTTACTTCTCTGATACTGCTGGGCGGCACTGTTGGCAGCATCCACTCCGGCCTGCAGCTCCTCCTTCTGCAGGGGTTCGAACTGATCATTCTGAGAAAAGCAAAGGCCATTTAGGAAAAGAAGACTTGTGCTTCTGCCTGGGGACTGGGAAGTGTCACATCTTAACAGCAGCTTCAAGGGGTGGAAAGTGGACATAAGAGCGCTAGGCTAGGCACAGCCAAGGTGGCTGCCTGGTTACAGTCAGAAGCCCTTGCCAAATCAGGGACAGAAGAGTGACTTTCCAAATATCTGTACATGTTAAAAAATTATGTGCAAAGCAACAAAATGTGCTGAAAATGTTTAGAGAATCACTAGCACATTGATGCTGCTTGCTTTGACTAGCATATGCTGGGAATCTGTAAATATATACTTGTCCTTATTTAGACAAATATGCTTTATAGAAACTTCCACGAAGTACAATCCCACACAGTCTATCCCTACTGCCAGTAAGTACTTTCCCAGCGTGGCCAGAGGAAATCACTGAAGTATGTTTTACAGTGGAAATTTCTGAAGTAAGAATGTAAAAATACTTCAGGTTTCTCCCTAAAGGCTTTTGCTCTGGGAGAGGTAGGGAGCTAAAATGAAGAGGTGGTTAAGTGGGGGGGGAGGGGGGACTGTATTATTTATTTTAAAAGAGGATTCATAGCACTGAAAGCGAGGAAGGCTAAAGATAATTTGTACTTTACCCAAAGATTTTTTTGAAAACTAATGAATAGGACAGAAAAGGGCCACTTTAATATCTTTTTTTTTTTTTTTTTTTTTTTTGGGGAGAGAGGGTCTTGCTTTGTAGTTCAAGCTGGCCCTGAGCTCACTCTGTAGCCCAGGCAAGCTTGGAACTTGGCAATCCTCCTGCCTCTACCTCCTGAGTGCTGGGATTAGAAACGTAAACTACCACACCTGGCATTGTGGAATGTGGGGTATTATATGTGGTTACCTGGGATTGAACCAGAGACTTGCGCTTGCTAGGCAGGCACCAGAACCACTGAGCTAAATCTCCAGCCCCACTTTAATATCTTTAAATAACAGAGGACCTGCTGCAGGTACACAAAGATTTACAGTTTTAACCCCACACAATGTCACCTGCTGCTTCTGCTGCTTGTCGCTCACAAGCTGTTTGAGGTACCAGTCACTATTCTGTTGCTGCAGCCCTCGAAGACCCAGGGCTGGGGACTGCAGTGCCTTCAGCAAGGCCAGAGCGGATCCCTGATCTAAAGCCAGGTCGACATTTGCTAGTGCTGAAAGTGCTGAGGAGAAAAAAAGCAAAGGCTTTAAAAAACTGACTTAAGTATAAGAGCATTTTTCTTTCCCCAAAAGCAAGCAATCTCAGATCCAGATTAGGAAAGTATGACTCAGATAACTTTTTTATTTCTTTTTGGTTTTTTGAGACAAAGTCTCACTGTGTAGTTCATAGTAGCCTAGAGCTCACTATGTAGCAAAGGCTGGCCCTGGAACTTGAGATCCTCCTGCCCTAGCCTCCTAAGTGCTGAGATCACAAGTGTCTACCACCATGCAGGGCTTCACTGGAAAAATCTTTATCCTACACTATCTCAGAAGCATATAATTTTAGGATTAGAAGAAAACTTTAAAGTCATCACCTCAAAAGGCTCCCAATTGAGCTTTTCATCAGATTTCTAGATCTACATAAAAGTTTTCAGATGTGCATAGCTGACTATCAACAAGGACACCAGTATGAGTTACCAATGCTGACTGATACCATACCTAAATTCCTTCTAAAATCCCATTGTCCAGATTAAGCTTATAGAATAGAAAGAAGAAAGTATCTTTCAAGACAATTTAGTACATCGTTAGTCAATTTGTTTCAAAAAGTCTTTATTTTGCTTTGCAATGTTGGGAACCCACCTTGTCCCACCATCACCCTACAATAGTCAAACACTATCACTGACCTACATCCTCAGCTGCCTAGGCTGGTCTTAAACTTGTGAACTTACTGCTGCAGCTTCCTAAGTAGCTGGTATTACAAGTACACAGCACTGTACCTAGCTCAAAGACTCCTTAAAGCTCTCGTCTTGGAGCTTACATTGAATGGGTCCAACTCCACCTTGCTGTGGTGATGTTCCCCTCACACACAGCTTGAGCTCCTTTAACCATTTTCTATCATCATCACTTTAAAACCACTTGTTGCACTGATGTCTTCTGAACAGCCTCCCAGATGTTATAGGGGGTTCACCCTGTGCAGAGTCAAAGGAGTGGTCTTTCTCCCTCAATATTCTCTAACAATGGAACCAGAATTCACATAAATTCTGTTATGTAATTTTATTTGACAGTGGGAATTCCAGTGAGACTCTGTCTTAAAAAATAAGTCAACCCACTGGAAAGGTATCTTTATTATCAATTTCCAGATATAGCTGATAATTTTTTTTTTTTTAAAGCCAGGGTCTCGCTCTTTAGTTCAGGCTGGCCCTGAACTCACTACGTAGCCCAGGCAAGCCTTGAACTCATAACAATCCTCCTGCCTCTCCCTCCTAAGTACTGGGATTATAGGTATAAGCCACCACACTCAGCATTGTGGTATGTAGTACCAGGGATCAACTCAGGACCTTGCGCTTGCCAGGCAGATGCTGGAACCACTAAGCTAATCCCTGAGCCCCAGTTAATAAAATCTTTGTAAATGTTGTCTAGTTATCAAGAACATTATTAGTTCAAATGGGACACTAGACAAACAATGAATTATTACTACGTTTTTATCTTGACCAAGACAAGATCAAGTCTGGCCTTAATTGTTGAAATCAAATTTTTTAGTTCTTTTCATGAGCCTCATCTTATGCTAGAAATTACAAGGATCTTCAAAAGAAGCAGAATAAGTAATATCTAATGTAAGGAGTTTACAAAGCTAAAAAACAAACAGCAAAAAGTATAAGGCAATATATGATTAAGTGCAAAGTTGTATGGCTGAGACTGTAAATGCCATAGGAGAAAGACACATAGTACTATGAACAGGCACTGAAAAGGGGACTTAACTGGATCTTGAATGATGGGTATAGTTTGGATTAGGCAGAAGATGAGTCATGAAGGTACCATAGTAGGGAGATTACATGATAAAGTGCTATTACTACAGCTAACTGAGTACTTACTAAATACCAATTAATTAATATACATTTTCTGGGCCGGAGTGTTAGCTCAGTGGTTCCAGCGCCTGCCTTGCAAGCACAAGGTCCTGAGTTCGATCCCCGGAAACCACATACAATGCTGAGC
>PVIC010021175.1:0-28834 GCA_004025085.1 Thryonomys swinderianus
TTATTTGGTTCATATGACTTTAATGGGTCACAGTAGATAAAATTCAAGAATCATTAAAAGACCCCCATCGATTCCCAAAACAACCAGGCAGCAGATATTTCACGTAGTTTCCTAATTCTGAGGAAAGGTCACTTTTCCTGGATTTGGAAAATAAATCTGCAGTGACCTGCTTGTGATTCCATGTCTGCAAGATGTCTGCATTTCAGAGCTGTATTTGCTGCAAATTTAGGTACAGTTGCAGGCCTGCCATGTTTACATTGATGGAATGTTTGCTTTCGCGAGCTAGCCAAGACTCATTCCCCGTGAAAAGTCTGAAGTGTCTTGCGTTCGCTTCTCAGCCTTACCTACAGTGGATATTTTTGTGTTTAAGGTCCACCTACTTTTTGGTCTGTTAAGCAGATGGCACGGCAGACTACTCTAGGTTTGTAAAGGGCTATTGTATCAGTGGCCAGCGTGGTCAGTATCTCGCTCTGTGGGAAGCTCAGGGGCACAGCCCCTGGCTCAGAGGGTGGGGAATGTGATGATTTGTGGTTTAGGTATGACAGAGTGTCTGCTGGCTAGAGGCGTCTGCAGAAAACTTTCTGGAGTGCGATGCCGACCATGGGAAGGCAAGAGCTGGACGTGAACTCCTTCCAGCTGCGTCCCGCTCCATCACACGGGACCGATTGCCCGCCCCGCAAGCCATGACAGAGGATGCCAGCTGTGGAGTCGTGGAAGAGCATCTTTCACCACCAGACGTAGTCCGAGCAGCTGAGAAGGACTTTCGCTACCGTTTGACACTTACACAGTGTGTAGCTGCTGCAGAGCTGACTTGCTGCTGTCTCCACCTCCCCGTTTCTGGACTGAACCTAGGGACTGAGGCTTCCCTCAGAGGTGTCTTTCACTGTGAGCGGTGTCTCAGACAGCAGGGTTTTTACCTCCACTTTTTGTGTTTTCAAAAAGTTCTGCTCAGTGACTGGCAGCTGGAACCCAGAGAGTAGTTTGGTGTGGTTTTCTGGGATGATTAAGAAAGCAAACCTGAGCGTATTAGGGAAAATTATGGAAATAATTTGCATCATATCCTGGCAGGCAAGATTACTTCCAAGTCATTTGCAAAGGGGTATATGTATCCATATAACTTTGGAAGATCTTTTAAGGTAGTACTTAATAGCATATCCCTCATGTGACTGTCCCTTGCATGTGTAACATTTTCTAACCTTAATTTTAAAAATAAAAAGATGTACTTACTTTTATATATAAATTCAGAAGTCTCCTAAAATTAGAATGTGATGGGAAGAGCATTTTTGAAAGTTGATGATTATGTTGATAAAGGAAGAGGTTTCTGTATTTGATTTTGAACCAAAAGGCCAAGAAACGATGGAAAGAGGTTTCTGAACATCACTGAGTGTCAAGAAAAGATGGCTTTGGAATCGCTGGTTTTAAAGTTGGAGACTGTGGTTTTGATTAGTAATTGATCATTTGTTATTGGAATGCAATCCTTACTGTGTGCATGTGTTTTGGTTGAGCTGTTTCATGGAAGATGAAATGGTATGTTAGAGGAATGTGAGGTTTATTACCTGCCTTGTCTTAAATGTTCTCATCTGTGCCGTTTAAATCTACTTTTACATAGCAGTGAGGTAAAAGGACGTGGACTAACATGTTGTCCCGGTGATGGAGTTTTCTATCTAATCTTCCAAAAGATGGCTCTTGTTCAGAAAGAAAGTGCAGGCACTGGCTGAACCATCTAGGTGAACAGGAAGGGTAGGAAGGGAGTTGTTGCTATTTTTGTGGAGGCCAGTGCTCTAGAGAGAGCTCTAATTGGAAAGTTTCTAAAACAGATAATTTGGTAAGACCAGGGAGAATATTGAAATTGGAAAACAGAATAAGAAGAGGATGTTTAAAACTGTACAAATAGGAAAGTGTATAAATAGGAAGAACCTGGAAGTATTGTCTACCTGTAGGCCCGCTGTGTGCCGAGTAGGAGAGGAAACCCTGCATGGAACCAAAGGGAGGAAAAATTAATACCAGAAATTTTTAGCATCTTTATTTTCATTTTCATGGGAAAGAGCAAATGCAGACAGATTAAGTTGTCATTATATTGAAAGATTAGAAGGTTGGACAGAAGTAGATAATTCTGATTCTTTGGAAAAATGAAAGCTATTAGGGTCATTTCACACGCTGTATGTTGGGATAAAATTGAAGGTTTGGTGTGTGTCCTTGCAGTGCGGGGCCATCACTGCTGAGAAGTGACTAGGACAAGAGAAGACATTTAGTTTGGCAAAGAATAAACCTTGTTTTCCCCCCTTTTAAAAGGCGTCTTTTAAAGAAGGTGGCCTATTGTAACTACTAGTCGGCAGGTTTAATATCACTATCTTGCATCCAGCAATAATGACATAAATCTAGATAGAGCTCTAAGTGTTGAGTAACTTAGTCAGTTTCCATAGGAGGAGATGGTAGTTCTTCCAGCCCCAGTGACTAAGGATTTGCTGTTGACCCCGGGGAAGAGAAGAAAGTGTCGTTTAGAGTGAGCAGGAAAGAAGGATAGAGCTGGTGCATTTACTAAATCTGAATATGTAGTGTGTCAGATGTGGCACTCCAGAAGGAACTCACTAGATGGGGGAAGCAAACCACTGAGGTGCCAGTGAGGTGCTCTGTCTGTGGGAGCTGAGGATATTATTTGGCATTTCCCGGGGTGTCAGTAATACAGCCATCACTGTCCAATGTGCGCACAGTAGTTTCCCTATTTTTGTATTTACCAGCTTTTTGCCAGTTAAACCAAAAGCTGCCCGAGACTGTGCACATAACCCCCTGTTCTTCACTGTCGGTGTCCCAGTGTACCTACCTCTCCACCCCATGATTCTCACACACATTTCCACTTATTGTGGAGGCAGCTGGAAAAGCATGAACTCCCAGGAAACTGCCTGTGTCTGATAAGTCTGGTGTGTTTTAATGTTAGAGTGACAGGCCACAGAGCAATTGAGAAAATAACATATGTCGCAGAAACCCTTTGATATCAGCATAACTGGATGAGGTAATAATGATCATAGACTGAGCTGTGTATTATTACTGTGCCTCCTGAATGCCTCAAAAAAGTGAAATTTATTTAACTTGAGTGTTATTGTGCACCCGGCAATTCCAGGTCCTAGGTGTCTGTCCAAGAGTATTGAAACTGAGAGTTTAAATAAAGACCAGAGTGCATATTTGATATTGGGAAATGGGAAGAAAATGCTTAAATGAGAATGGGAACAGGGGAGGAGGGCGAGGAAAAGAAAAGGAGGGACAAGAAAAAAAGAGAATAGAAGAAAAATTGAAACAAAGCTTTTGTAAATAAGGAGGGAAAGGGGGGTTGCAGGGAGAGGAGGGAAATGAAGAAAAAAAAGATGCGAAGTGCATTATCTACAGATACAGATTCCTTATGTTTAACGTTATCATGTATATCTAAAGTGCACCAAAAAATAAAAAGAGAAGTGAAATATTTCACGCAAAGATTTGCACATAAATATGTTCACAGCAGCATTATTGATAATATCCAGTAAATACATGCCATATGTGTCATCAGCTGATGAGTGAGAAACTAACTCAAGGAGGTATTTCCCTACACGCGATGCAAACCATCGAAAGGACGGAGGGACAACCTTGAACAGAGGCCAAGTGAAAGACACCAGATGCAAAGATCCGTATCACATACTTCCTGATTCCATTTATATAGAATTGCAGACTAGGCAAATCCATACGGATGGAGTGTAGATGCATGGTTACCCTAGGGGCTATTGAGAGGAGAATGGAGAATGACTGTTTATGGGTAAGTGGTTTCTCTTGAGGCGAAAATATTCTGAAACTAGATAGTCATGATGGTTGTACAACCCACCCTGTGAATATATTAAAAAGCACTGAACTATACACTTACTAAAAAGGCTGTGTATCTCAGTTGAAAAAGGTGAAGCTTTGGTATGCTAATTATATCTTAGTTAAAAGTAAAAGAGAGTTATAAAAAGCATTGCCAGAGGGAGCTTCTAAAAGAGTGACATCAACTCCAAGACCTAGAGTGCTCTGTTCACACAGCAGCAGCTTTCTTGTCTGAGCCCTCCGTCCCGACCCAGCCTGTAGCCCAAGACCGTGAAGATATTTTCGGTACACAAGACCTCTGCTTTGTACTTCTGGTCACACTGCGGTTGCTTGAAAGCTGGTAGCAGCACTGAGCTTCAGACTTGAATTCAGGCCGATGTCAAGAATCATAAGGCCTGGAAACATCTTAGGGTGTGACGACAAGAAGCTGTGGCTCCCCTTGCAAAAAGACAACATTTGTCTAGAATGAAGATTCTTGGTGGTTTCAGACCGGTTCAGTAGAGAGGTCATCAGTGATATCTGGGTTTTCCTGGCGTCGCTGACCGAAAGAAGAGAGCAGTGCTGCAAAGGTTAGAGGACATGGCCAGAATTATTTGCTTTGGGCAAAACAAATATGACCATGAGGAGACTGACATTGTTTGGCAGGATGAGTTTGCCAACACCAGCCACTTGAAGGAAATGGGCAAAGACATTGAATAAAGGTGGTAGACGCCGCTGCCAGTTGCCCAGGGTACACAGGCCTTGTCCATGGCAGAGAGGGGCAACCAGGACAGAAAGAAGGTGGGGCTTCACAGCACGGAACACCAAGTTTATCCTCTACTTATTGGCCCTTTGCAAAAGAATGATTAATACTTGGATGATTTTTTTTAAAAAGGAACAATTGGAAGTAGATTCCTACACATAGTATGAATTGTAATATGTAGATCTCCAGCGGAGCAGTAATAGGGGAGTCTGGCTCTGAGAACCATCACAGCCTAAGTGACAGCTGATGTGGGGAGGGAAAAGAAGCAGCAGGAGAAACCCAGCATGTTGGCGATGCCGCTTCTCAGAGATGGACAGTTACTGACAGGTGGGTCGGGAGCCCTTTTAGGCAGAGCTTCGCTGTTACTGACAGGTGGGTCGGGAGCCCTTTTAGGCAGAGCTTCGCTGATGCACCAAGTCAGTACTTGGTGCGAGAGAAGACAGAGACTCACACTGTGCAGCACTGGAAGCCTTCGCTCTGGGAGACTCCCTCAATGTGTGCAAATTAGCGTGTCTCTGGCCTTGCCTCCACACCAACCCGGAGGGCACTCAGTGGCAGTGGAATCTGGATCAGCCTGCCATCTTCCGAGAACCTGATGAAAACCCACAAAAAGTGAATCAACATTTAAGAGTACTGAGTGTGAAAACGGACTGCTTTAAGGAAAGAATGATGCTAATGTGTTGTACTTTTCTCTTGGAAAATCAACAAGTTCCTGAAGCTACTTGCTCACCCGTGCACAGTGTTGCGTGTGAGTCAGCAGCTTTGAGCCGGTTCCCCACTTGTACTGTGGAGTGGGGAAGAGCAGAAAGATGGCCAGAAGAGAATCGCCTACTCTTTGAGGGTTTCTGGTAAACTCTTTGATTTTAAAACTCAACAGTAAGATGTGTACTGAGCGACACTTGGAAAAGCATTATGATGATGATGGGTGGACATGGTTTCGCTGAACTGTTACTGTTGGAAGTCCAGAATTCTTAGAAAGACAGGGTCCAGCCTAATGTAGAGACAACCTTTCTGGGGTGGTTGTGCCTCTCTGGTGGTAAAGGGATAGTATATTGATTGTATCCAGGAGGCATTTGATCACATCCCTGTCCAGAAAGGTATGTGAACACGAATATTCTCTGCCTTCTGATTGGCTACATGAAGTTAGAGGTAGCTGACAGTGGTAGACAGAGATAGATGATGAACATCTCCAAGAAGCTTAATCAGCAATGTGAAAACAGGGGTGGAGGAAAAACCGAATTAATGTTGTTTAAATTCCGCCCTGGGTAATCTTTAGTGCTAGGAAAAGATTTTTATTCCAGTGGCCCAAGATGTCATAACAAGTAGATTTAAGTATACTTTTGAGTGTTGAAACTGAGTTGAAGGTAGTGAGAAGCCCATTCTAAGTATGGCTGCAGAATGCTCTGGAATTCAAACCTTTTCCACCTTTGGGAAGAATAACACTCAAGAATTTAGAAGTTTGCAAGGAGAAAACTACCAAAGAGCATTTCAGGAAGAGAAAATTTGCATTTGAGGAAAGATGGTGACTACTTAGCCTGTGGATTTCTTTGCCAGAAATCTAGGCTTTGCTTGATTTTTATTTCTGAAGGGAAAAATAGTTTCTAGGGAATCAACATTATTGGAGTTGAAATGGTAGTCAACTAAAAATAAACAGGACTCTACAAAATACTGCTTCTGAGGTACTCCTGAGGGAATTAAGAATGCCTTATCCTCCCATTATTTAGTCCCTGTAGATGAGTCCTCTTACCATTGCATTGAGTTTGTCCCCACTTTGAAGTATCAGCCCCTTTCTTATATTTTTATGCTGTTTCTTTTTCTTTTGGTACCAAGAATCAAATTTAAGACCTTGCACCTAGAAGGTGGGCATCAGAACCACTGAGCTAAATCCTTAGCCCTTGTTTATATGTTTCTTGAAGACTTTGTGTTATGATTTTCCTGTGATTGTACTTTGTTATCATCTTTCCCTGCTAAGAGATCATTGTAATGTGGATAAATTGACTAGTTCTAGTGACAGGCATACTTTAAAGCATGAAACGTGTGTACATATGTATGATGGATATATATCTGTATATATTAAAAATTTTTTAAATATATTTAAAGTTTCTTTTAAGCTTCTCATTGTTAATCCATAAGGGAAGTAGCCAGTTTTTCTTTTTTAAAGAAGATTCTTGTATCCTTAACTGAGCTTGATGTGTTTGTTTTTTCAAGATCCTATTTTTTTTTTTTTTTTTGAGACAGGGTCTTGCTTCGTAGTTCAGGCTGGCCCTGAGCTCACTATGTAGCCCAGGCAAGCCTCAAACTCAGCAATCCTCCTGTCTCTGCCTCCCCAGTGCTGGGATTACAGGCGTGAGCCACCAGGCCCGGCTTCAAGATCCTATTTTTTAACAATGAAAACATTCTAAATAGGCAGGGTTGCATTAGTGAAAAACATCATGATTATTTAAACATCTCTGTGTCCTACAAACAGATGGACAAAGCTTTGATGAAAGAAGCGTCCGCTGAGCAGGTGAGAGGGCTGTGGTCCGGGCTGTGCCGGCCTCTGGGCTCCTTGTGGGGTCGAGCGCGCTCCCGGTGAGGCTGGATGCGCGCTCCCGGTGAAGGGCTCTGGCTGCAGGTGCATCTCAGGATCGCAATCCTTTGACTCGGATCCAGCAGAAACTAGAGCGCTTCCGCCCACGCTTTCAGCTTACATTCCACAGAGAAGCCAGCAGGAGCGGCCGTCTGCTTTCCTTTAGAGAGGATTATGGAATAATCCTCCCCAAAACAAAATCTTTTGATTTATATTTTTTCCTTTATTCATCAATCACATATATTCTATGCTCCTTCGGAGTTCAGTTGAGTAGATAACTTCGGCCCAATGGTTCCTTTTTTTTTTTTTTTTTGATAGCTGTAAATATTTAATGAAAATGCGTATTTAAGTATGCTTTAGTTTGTTTTGATAGGGAGAGACGGTGGTGAATTTATTTTTGTTAAGAATGATTCCCTGACCTATTTAACTTTTTGCCTCAACATTTTATCCATCCCAAAATAAATAATGACAGTGGTAGGTCATATTCATTGTGGATCTTTCTTTCTTCCCTTCCTTTTCTTGTTGTGGCTTCCGTGTGGGTATAGTGCCCTTTCCCACCCCTCCTGCCCTCAACTTGGGCTTGGCCACCTGGCTTGCTTTGCGTGTGGGTGGAGCAGAGGCTTCGAGAGACACTGCATTCTTCCTACTTTTTTTTATGGGAAGGGCAAGGCTCTGGTCTGCTGACATACTACCTCCCTTGAAAAACTGATGTTTTTCTAAGAGAACTGTTTCAGCAGGGCAGAAGACTGTTTAGAACAGTCTGAACAAATCAGTTGTTAGTCTCAGTAGAGGCGATGGTGCTGTTAGAATCACACGGTGTATATCCAGGTGCCACGATGGGTGACCTCATTCTCTGACTATGAAGGACTGGAAAACAGATAGGCACTTGACCCAAGAAGAGCCAGTCTGAGGCTGGCCAGCTGCCTGTCAGGTGGCCTGGCAGAAAAGCTTTCCCAACCAGGGACGACGCTGTCTGAATTAATCAGAATCTTCTAAGGAGTTTGTCAGAGCTGAACAGTGAATAACTAGAGCCGAGACGGAATACCACAAGGAAACAGAAGCAGCCAGACAGAAGCTCTGCCGCATTAATGTTGGGTACAAAACTGATGTTCATCAGGGTTTTGGAAAAGGGTGGGGATGAGGCCATATATAATGCGCTGCTGAAAGTATTGTGGTTTGTTTCTTAACGTCTTCCCCGTTACTGAAATGAGTTCCAGGCTCTGTGAGATTTGGCTTATGAGACTGTGTTTTCTTGAGACATCCACCTCTTTTTGGCCACACATAGCATCGCTATCACATCTTACAGCTTGAGCCAATGGACTCTCCCCTCATGGTTTGAAGACAGAGGATCCCAGTTAACACAAGGTCTATTTCTACCCTGTTCTCTGACAGCTGCATGTCCTGATTAATCAGAGCAACCCAAGGTTGCCTGCTAGGGTGGGAAAACCCAGCTGCTTTGAGTTCTTTTCTTTATTCTCTTCGTAGCACTATTCCTGTCTGCGCTCTCTGCTCCTAAAATGCTTAGGATGAGTTGATAGATGGGGTGACAGCAGATGGGTTGGTTCTGTCAGTCCCCTAACCCCAACCCCCAAAACACTTGGAGAATTACTCTGCTAGGTCTTGGGGTCAGTAGGACCTGAGTTGTTAACTGTATTCATGTCTGTGTAGCCGTTTGGGTTTGTAACAGAAGTATTCTCAGAGCTCAGGCAGTCCTGCTCACGTGGAATGGACAATGTCCAGTTTTAGTTTGTTAATGAATGTGGGTTGGGGAACCTTTTCAGTAAGAACTTCTGAAATTCTGTTGTGTCTCCTTTTCATTCATCTTTATTGGTATCAGTTTTCTGGCAACCATACTGTGGTATGTGTGTAAATAGGCATCAGGTGTGCTCTGCTGTGTCTTGAACTTAGAATAAAATTAGATGCCTCTCTCTAAAGGATCTTTACAGAGTCTGTTAGTGGAGAAGGTGATTCATACTGTTTCTTGTATGAGATCCCAGTTTCCGAACTACCCCTTAATATACATTGAGAAAATCTGGGCATGGTCGCTCATGCCTATAATCCCAGCACTCGGGAGGCGGAGACAAGAGGATTGCTGAGTTTGAAGCTTCCCAGGGCTACATAGTGAGATCGGGGCCAGCCTGAGCTACAAAGTGAAACCCTGTCTCAAAAAAAAAAAAAAGGACCATATATATATATATATATATATATATATATTGAGAAAAATAATTCAAAAATCTTCTGAAGGTATTGTGATTTGTACTCAGTCTCTAAGAGCTAGGTGGTTAGAAAATTTGGATGTAGATTCTCCATCAATTTAGTGTTTTCTTCATGTGAGCTGCTGAATTGAGCATTCTGTGTACAGTCATTTTATGTGTCCTTATCATACACTTGTGCACCAGAGAATAGTGGTAATATTTGTGGAGGAATATACATGGGCTGATGGCATTTCTGGATGAACATCACAGAGTGCTTCTCTCAGACCTTGGTAGGATGGCAGGCACTTGAGGTTGCCTCTTGATCAGCCACGAGGTACAGTAAGCACAATATGTAGTAGGCTGCTGGTGGTGGCACAAAGCAGAAAGTTTTATAGTAAGTTCTATAAGCAGAAATATACTTTAAAAGAATACAATGTTTTTAGTAGAACATCAGTAACATAAACCAGTAGCATAATTGCTAATTATCGTTATCAAGTGTTATGTACTGTATGTGATTATATATGCTATACTTTTGTGATATTTATATGACCCAAAGTGTGTGTGTACACTATCATCACACATAGATGTGTTGGACCATAACGTTATGCTGCGTTTAGAGCTACGAATTTTTCAGCTCCATTGTTATCTTAAGAGGTCATCATACACAAGGTCTGCTGTTGACTAGAATGTCATCATGGAGTCCATTTTGACCACCTAAAAGTTATGTGTATTATTCACAGGTTTAGATTAGGAACCAAAAATATCAGTTGAAAGTTGCCAAAGCAAATCTAATTTGTTGGGGAAAAAGTTAGTTCGGCTCTTTTGTGTAAGTTATTTTAAGGTGAGTAATAGACTCAAAATTAGATTATATTTAAAATTTTTGTCAACTTTATTTTAGTATATGTGCTGCCGAAGCGAGCACTGTCAATTTTATTATATGTAGGTCTTTCAAGATGATAACATATTTTAAAAATTGTCTGAATGTAGAGATGACAATTTTTAACCAAAAGTACTTAAATGTAAAATAAGGCTTTATAATCAGTAGATTCCAACTGCTGTTTGCAGTCCAATTTTATATCTTTTAAACCATACCAAGCAGTCCAGTCGTACCTAGAAATTATGAAGAAACCACTGTTTGTAAGAGAACTTCACTTTATTTTGTAGTGAACTTCAATAATACTAATCAGTGGATGCAAACATCTTGAAATGCAAAGTTTCCTATGTATAGAAGTACTTGTAGACTTTACTCAATAATATATCATGGGTCAAGTGTCACTGATGCTTTGAAAGTTTTTTATAGCTGCTGTATTAAGAGCTGACTATATGTAATAATACCCTCTTACATCTGCAGAGTAAATTACAGCCTATAAATTATGCCCATACGAATAGTTTCGTGTAGCCCTTGCTACATTCTCACGAGGTAGACAAGTTGGCTCACATTGTTCTGTGTGTCTCTTTTTTCTACCCTGGATTTCAAGATTTTGGTGGGTGGAGTTTATGAGCAGTTTTACTGTATCCTATCCCTTAACCCCTTTTGATTATTTCATGTCAGATAAAAACGTTAACACTTAATTGCTTCCAGTGAAGCAATGTATTCTATCCCTTAACCTACAGTAATCAGTTTCTTATCAGATAAAAGTCTTGACGCTTAGGATTATGAGAATGGAGTGCAATGAAGGGTCTAAGATACCTGGCATACTGCCCAAAACCTTACTTAGTAAGGGCTCAGTCTGTAATTGCTACCCTCCCTCATCCCTACCTTTCCAAATGCTTGGTGTCATGAAATTTTCATGGGATTCCCTTTATAAGTGTTGGAGAAACACTGAGGTAGTAGGGAAGCAACAAAGGCCTGCAGTGAAAGCCCCCCCACCCCGACCTTCCCATCTCCTGTGAAATGAGTGTAGCCAGCATTCTGATGACTAGCTCTGTGGTTTCCTTGTCTGAGAAATGGGTATGATGATAGTTGGCGTGATCATGGTGTGTATTTGCACTGTGCGTATACTATAGCTTAGCGTGTGCTTGTTACTTACATACTCCTTGCGGATAGTGCTATGATCATGCCCAGTGCTCTGCATGGTTGGAAAGATCTATAAGTTCTGTATCTGTGTTCTTAAACTCTTATCCCCCCAAAAAGTACATGTGTGTATGTGTTTGTGTTGTTCTCTTTTGCGTGACAAATCCCTCCAACCCTGGTGGATTAAAGCAGCAAGCATCGTGTCACAGTTTCTGTGTCAGTAACGTGGAGGTAATTGTGGAGTGATTGTGGAGCTTGTTGGTCCTGGGTCAAGTTCTTTCATGAAGTTGTCGTCAGAGTGTCTGTAAGAGCTGTGGTCCTCTGAAGGCTTCACTAGGGCCACAAGGTGGCTTTCAACATGCTTCCCCCGCCTGGCCACCGGCATGAGGCTTTTTCACATGGACCTTTCCATAAGCTGCTCTGTGCCCTCACACCATCGCCCAACAGAGAGAGATCAAAACAGCAGCCGTAGTGTCTCTTATGATATAGGTCTAGTCTCTGAAATCACAGCCCTCACTTGCATCTTACCCAGTTCTTTAGAATTCACCTCTTGAAGAGGAAAGCATCGAAGAATTTAGGGACCTATTTTGATACCATCACCGTGTTCAACAGAAGAAGAAGGAAGTTGAAAATGAGTAATCTAAAAAGAATTAGCTGACACACCGCTGGAAAATTTACAATGTCTAATTACACGTCAGTAATCCTCTTTTTATTGGCAGCTAATCATTTTCAAATTTCATTTATCACATGGTACTGCAGCATAGCTGAATATATAATCACTTTGAGAAAAAGGAAATCTTTTCTAATGATGAAATCTATTGGATTTGGCAGTAATCCCCCAAGGGGAATAGTTGGGACCATTTAATGGAGTCATTTAAAAGCTGAGCCAAAGAGATTTCTGTTGAAAAAAAAAAAAAAGTAGTAAATGATGGAACCAGTGTTCTGCAATCCTGATTCCTGATGCCATAATTCTAGCATAATTCAGAGAGGCCAATTTTCTATATAACTAATTGCTTCGGCAAATTTTTTCTTTATGTTGAATCCATCAAACAAGAGTTGTTTTGGGAGTTGCCAAAATGTTCATATCTTCAACTTCCTTAGTGCTTCTTAAATATGAATTCAAATTATAACTTTATTTTTGTTTGCTCTGGACTTTGGTTGCCTACATGAAAGAATTGGAACCCCCTCAGAAGGCACCTGCCTCTGGCCTGGCCGTTTCAGTGACTCCAAATTGTTTTCAGTGACTTCAACATTTTTTTTTTCTTTTAAGGAGAAGTTAAATTTTGTAAAAAAATAGTAAGCAACCTGTTTCCTCATATTTGCCTTTCATGCCAGAAGAGAACTTTCACTCATGTAGGTAGCAGAAGTGTGGGCGTATTCAGCCCCTCTAAAGTTTTGAGGCTCCCAGTGTTGGCTGTTGGAGCCCAAATCCCTTCTCTGTCCTTTCCCTTGTCTGTCTTCACACGGCTCCTGGCCTCGGTTCATACTTTTGATCCCTGATCTTCCCTTCTGGCCCCTGCACTCTCTTCGCATGTTGCTCTCTTCTTCCCACGTCATTTTGTTTTGTTTTGTTTTGTTTTTTTGAGACAGGGTGTCGCTTTGTAGTTCAGGCTGGCTCTGAGCTCACTATGTAGCCCAGGCAAGCCTCGAACTCAGCAATCCTCCTGTCTCTGTCTCCCGAGTGCTGGGATGACAGGCGTGAGCCACCACGCCTGGCATTCCCACGTCATTTTCCTTTCCCCACGTAGGCTTCCCATTCCCAAACAGGGGCAGTCCCAGGTAGGCTTTGTGTTACAGATAGAAAAAGGAGAATCAGATGCAGACTGTTTTCTTTGGCTCACTGGAGGCTGAAAGATGATGAGCAGAGGTGAGAAACATACGCAGATAGACGTATGTGCAGAACCACAAGATGAAGGATGTGGTGACAGTGAGCTGGTAGGTGGTGGAGGTCAAGGGGGAGGGGCAGATTATTGAGACACATGGACTCTGGGAGAGGAGGGAGGGGCTCTAGGGAGAAGGGGCTACGCGTGAAGGAAAGAGGTGCACGGGTGTGGAGTGTGGCACGTGCGGGCCTGGCCAGTACCAGGCTTTCGGTGCAGATGTGACTGGAGAGGAGGCTAGGTTGGATGTAGGTAGAAAGAATCTTAATTTCCTTTTTGAGAGTTTGATTTTATAAGAAATGTTTACCCTAACGATAGAGCTATAGAATACTAATTCACAGCGTGTAGGGTAGGGATAACCTGGAGTCCTTTGGACGATGGCCTTGAGTTATGCTCCATAACAAGTCGTGAAATGCGCCCCTTGGTGAACACAGCCCAGTAACTCTCCTTGTCTCTTCATACACGCTTCTCTCAATACCGTCAACCAGATGTTATTTATGGAAATGGTGAGTGACAGACCCACAGCAAATGCCTGCATTGACTCAACGCTTGAAAAACAGCAACTGTGTGGATAAATGAAACCTAATTCCATTCCAAAATTAAGGGGCAGAAAGTTTGAGTCACATGAAGCAGATCTACCCCCGGTTTCTGTAAGGAGCCCCTCAGACTAGCTAAAATATATGAGTCTTAGAAGACAGGTAAGTGCAGGGCTCTCTGCTCTGGGCTCTGCCTGGTGACAGCAGCGAGGGCATCGTGTCCAGTGCATGTGTCGCGTGCCCCCTCCCCAGGGCCTCAGCGTGAGGTCCAGGCACTGTAGGGCCTTGGAAGGAGGTAGATGTTTTTACATATACAAATAAGTCTTTTAAATGGTAGCCTTTGGGAGGACAGGCAAGAGTAACATTTTGAACCACGATGCCTCTTGCCTCCCCCAGAAACCCCGGACAAACTCATAGCCCTGGACAACTCCTCACTTGGGGACAAACTCATACGAGGTGGATCTGCTCTCTTCTCTCCAAAGCGACTGCGAGAACTTGGGGATAAACTCCCCAAGTGTGGTTCCCGTGAGAGTGAGCTTTCCACATGATGGCCGTGCATTACATTCTCACTCCAGAGTGGAGAAAAATGGGGCCAGGAGTGCTTTTTCTCTCTTCTTTCCTTGTTCAAATGGACCGAATCAAGAGCCGAGCCTGTCCCTGTACCTCGCAGATCCCACCCGTTCTGGCTGGGACGCACCGGTGGATGCCGTGATGGTCAGAACTGGGAGCAAAGAAGGGCTTTGCGTGGACGTACGGGGCGGGTGAGTTCTAGCAGTCACTTCGGAGAGAAGCGTGCAGATCTGCCTTGTACGGCCGCCTAGTTCTGAGCTGTGTGTTCACATCGGCCCTTGTCTAGTTCGGGGGGGGGCAGTGTTGTCATCTCTGTCCCTGCACAGTGGTCCAAGCCTGTCCTGAACTGGCCTGGGATTTCTTATCCCTAAACTTAAGAAAGATGTCTGGACTATCAGGTCCCTTCGGCATTTGTGAGGCTAACGAAGAGGATTTTAAGCCCCACCCCCCAACAGAAAACCGCCATGGAATGACAGTGTCAAAAATCTAATAGTTTGTTTCTCTGGCTTTCTATTTTTATGGCCAACTCTATGTTGTTTCCTTAAAACCCAGGTCAGATCCCGCTGCATGGGTAAATTAGTTGTTGAGTAAAAGAGTATTTTTCTTTTTCCTATAAAATATCCCTTCAGAAATACTGGAGTTCATTCTGGGGATAAAAATAGCACCTTTCATTATATTTGTAGGGGAAAGCTTGATATTTAAAGGGGGAAAAACTCCAAGGAGAAAAAGCAAAGACTGAAACAAAGCCAAAGTCCCTGGGTGTGCTTTCGCTAGTCCTGTTGGGGCCGTGAAGTCTGGCTGCCCGGGCGGGCCGGGCGGGAAGAAAGTTGTGCTTCTGGGTGAAAATCATAGTCCTTCAGTCCCGAGCCACGTAAAATGGAGAGGAAGTGTGCAAAATAAGAAGTTAGATGCTAAATAGAAATCTGGGGTGAAGACCACCATCTTTTACTGCTGGACCTCGCGTGAGTCTCCTGGCCAGTCTCTCTGAGCCAGCAACTCTATTTCTGTTTTCGAGTGAATTTTGCACATTAGTGGCAATCTCTCTCAAGTTTTGCCACATCTGTGCAGATGGTGAGTTGTTTTTTACCTAACGAAGGCAGTGAATACTTCATAAATCAGAAATACGTTAAAAATTAAAACTTCACACATTGTCATAAATTTTTATAAATAAAGGAAATTTCCATCATGTGCCTATGTCGTTTTTGCATAGTATATTATGAAATTTTGGTAGCAAACAATTGTTTTTCTTTTGAAAAAGTGCTCAAAAAATTGCCACTTCCTGTTCCTTATTTCATTATTCTCTTTGGCCTATGTAATTTTAAAAATATTTTACTCTTTTTAAAAACATCATTAGCCATTTTTGGTAATATCTTAATGATTTCAGGAAAAATGTTTTATAACAATAACAGGATTCCCAAGCTGTAATGACTTATCTCTTCCCTGGATCTGAGGTGCTAGTTATTAAAATATTTCTCTCTAGCAGATACCATATATAACAAATATGTTCTAAGGCTAAAGTTTTATGGGAATGTCCTTTTCTTATAACAGGACTGCCAGTTACTCCAGAGATACATATAAATATTTACTTAGTGTTCTGTCAGTGAAATACATTCATGCATTCCATTATTACTGTTATTATTTTTCTGAAACAGGATCTCGCTATGTAGTTTGGGCTGGCACCAAACTTGCCGCATAGTGCAGGCTGGTCTGTAATTTGGGACAATCCTCCTTCCTCAGCCTACCGAGTGTTGAGATCACAGGCGTGCACCCAGCGCTCCTGACCCATGATTATTATTTTTGAGCACCTACTGTCACATGCCTATTCTCAGTGAGTTTATGTTCTCACAACGACTATAAAAAAAACACAGTAAATCAGAAATGTAAAGCAGGGTGTAGTTGATAAAGTTGGGAGAATTGTTGCACTTTTTCCTTAGCTTAGCAGGAAAGGGCCTCCCTGATACTGTGATCTTCAGAAGTCTTGAAAAAAGTGGGGAAGGAAGCTGTGTGTGTGTGTGCAGACGAGCGTCCTGGTAGACAGGACAGGAAGTGCCAAGGTCCAAGACAGGACTGTGCAGATGTCCGAGTGGAGAGGACTGGGGAGAGTCGTAGGAGATGAGGGCCTATAGGTTACGGGGTGGAGGGGCTTTTGGTGCGGCTCCCTGTGAGGACGTTGGCTTGTATCTTACTGGAGATGCGAGGCCGTGGGTGAAAGGAGGGTTGTGATCTGAATTCCATACAGGAAATAGGATGTGCTGAATGCTGGAAGGAGACCAAGTTGGAGGAAGGTGTGACTTGAAGCTGGAAGTCTAGGTAGAAGTCTGGTGAAATAATCCAGACAAAAGGTGATCCCTGCACCGAGGTGTTTGCCAAGAAGGTGGCAAAACGTTGCTGCCTTCTAGAAAGAACCGGCAGGCTCTACTATCGAATTGTTGGTGAAATAATGAAAAAGACCCGAAAGAAGACTTGCAGAAGCTTTGACAAGGATGACTAGATGTGGGTTAGAGAGAAGTCAAGGCTTAGTTTCGAATATGTTTTGTTTGAGGTATTCATTAAACATCTGCCTGGTGAAGTCCCCTAAACAGCTGCATTACTGGACTTGTCTGTGTGTGTGTTTACTCATGTAGTCGTATGCATACACATACACACGTGCACGTGTATTTATGGTGTCTCCAGTGTATAGCTGGACACGTATGCAAGGTAGAAGTGAGTCAGGCTAGACTTACACATCACCATACAGACGTCTGTAGATGATGTGTAAGGCCCAAAAGATAGGACAGGATGGCGTCTTCTAGAAAGTCGGCGTGGAGCAGAGAAGGACTGAATTCCGGGTCAGGAGGAGAGGGGCCGGTGAGGTGGGAATGGGTACAAGAGTGCAGAGTGACCTGGAAGTCAGCGCATAGAGCGTCCCGAAGCAGAGTGTGCTGCTGTGTCGAGTGCGCCGCCACGTCTGGGCAAGAGAGAACCAGCGAGTGGGTTTGGGAGCGTGGAGGCCTGCGGTGCCCTTTGTAAGGGTGGCTGGAGTGAAGTGGTGGCAGCAAAACCTGGACCGCAGCGGGTGGAAGAGAAGAGGCAGTGGGAGCGTGGAGCCGGCTGTGCAGAAGCTCCTCTGAGGAGTGTGGCTGACAGCAGACCGGAGCAGGATAGCGTTATCCACAGGAGAATAGAACTGGGGCTTCTTGAAGGATCAAGTCTGTGTGCTCATGGGAGTACACAGAAGTCTGAGGCTGGAGATTTAGCTCAGTGGTTCCGACGCTGCCTAGCAAGCACAAGGTGCCTGGTTCGATCCCTGGTAACCACGTACAATAATACCGGGTGTGGTGACTCACCCCCACCGGCAGTCAGTACCACATACCATAAATACCGGGCATGGTGGCTCATGCCTTTCGTCCCAGCACTCAGGAGGCAGAGGCAGGAAGATTGCTGATTTTGGGTTTGCCTGGGTTACATAGTGAGCTCAGGGCCAGCCTGGACTACAAAGTGAGACCCTGTCTCAAAAAAACAAAAAACAAGTCTGAGCAGGCAGGAGAGGAGTTGTGGCTCCTGGAAGACGGGTTGGCCCAGGTCGGCTGGTGTCCTTCATTGGGAGGAAGGCAGCACAGCCCCAGGTGCAGGTCACTTAGAGGCGCAGCCCTAACAGCTTGTGTTTCTTCAGTGAAATAAGTGAGATCATACTTGATCCCTTGAGGGCTGTGTTTTATGGTGCCCATTTATCCTGGCTTTTTAATGATCAATAGCAAATTCCTTAAGAAACCCAGGATCTACCCTGAAGTTTATTCTTGTGTTAAATGATTTGCACGTATTCCCCCTTTGCCTGTCTGTTAGCCCTTCTCTGACAGATGTTTCAGTGGAAGGAAATCGTGTCTTGTGTGTGTGTGTGTGTGTGTGTGTGTGTGTGTGTGTGTGTGTGGTGACACAGGTTCTCTGTAGTGATGACAGTATTAAGGGAGAAGTGAAAGGGAGAGAAAGTTCAGTTGTGTGTCACTTAGATTTCTACCACCTGGGTGACAACCGTTTTTCTCTACCTCGTTAGTTACTCCTGCCTGAATCCTTTAAGACAAGGGGCTGGAACTGTCCGCATCAGGACTTGAGATCTCATCTGAGATTCTTTCCTGCATCGCTTTTTCCAGGACGGAAGTGCCCGAGGAAGCAAGTGATTTTGCTATCACTTTTTAATTCCCGTGCCATTTCTTGAACACAGGGTGCACCACGGGTGTTATTTTAACGGTCCGGGAGGAGTTATACAAGTCTGCAGAGGTGGACAATGCAAGTGCTGTTATTGTAAGCAGCATTATTTAATACTTTAGTGATTTGTCTCGGCCTTGGGGCAAGCAGCGGACTATGAGTGGGAGCTTGTGCTGTTGTTAGCTTCCCTCGCAGTGCAGCCGCAGACAGAAATGTGTGACCTGTTGGGTCCATGTAGGTCTCTCGCGTGAGCCTGTCACTCAGTGAAAGGACCGGGTGACACCTTTCACCGCAGAGGGGCGCACTCTTCTCTGAGGACGCTGCTGGTGTGGCTTGGTCCCTGCTGCTTAAGCTGGAAGAATTCGATGTGCTGTCCCAGCAGTCTGGGTGAATGCTGAGGGGACTGTTGATTCATGACATCCACTGTGAGTCTTGAACTTGTTTTATGTATTTTTTTGGCTGCCTTTGCTCGGGGCGTGTCTTGGTCTCGTGACTGAAAGATGGCAACCATCTTGGTCTAGACTGAGGTGCATTTGTCAAGAATAATTTTCACGTGTTTGAATTTTTTTGTCAATGGTGGTACAGCAGAAAGGCAAATAGATTTTCTCATTTTGGGGAGGTATCGGCTTTATTCCCATCCCTTTCACCACTCCCTCTGCCTGTGTGTGGTTGGTTTTAAGCCATGTGCCAGTGGCTCTTCTTGGAGGTGTAAATTCACACAGGGTCTGGCAGAAGCTGCAGACAGGATGTTGACGCTTGAGCGTCTTGACTGACTAGGAGGCCTGGGGGAGGGGCAGCATGGCTCCAGGCAATCTATGTTTCTAGCCTCGGCCTGTAAAACCCAGTGTGTGTAAGTGTTTGCTTGAGATTTCTGGGGCTGGCTTACCTATGAAGATCTAAAAATTACGTTTTCTTCTCTCAGAGAGACCAAGGACAGGAAGCTGTCCACTGGTTTCCCTGTCAACTCCCGACGGGCCCAGTTTTGGCTTCTCAGATTTGGTATTCGTGCTGAGCTAACAGATGCTCCTAGTGATGATTTTCTGCCCCTCACTGGTGAAGCTGGGCCTTAGAGGAGAGTCATCTCCAGTTTGTTACGAGTCCAGGATCTCTGTGAGGTAGGACAGTCGCCCTCGTTTCATGGACCCCTCCAGGTGGCATCCTTTAGTCTGTCCACCCTGGATGTTATCAGCAAGATACCACAGTTCCTTGAGTATTAACTCAAAGGCCTTGAAGGAAGATACCTCCACATTCACTGTTAGTGAATTACTATTATAGGTTTGTGTGTGTATGTGTGAGTATGTGTGTGCACACGTGGCACTGGGAGTTGAACTCAGGGCACGGGCTACGCTACTGACACATCCCCAAACCATCCTCTTGAAAGATGACTGGTGTTGTCTTCAGCCTGTCACTGAGCAGGAATTTGAAGCTCAGAGCAGTGGACCTTGGTTTTTTATACAGTATTCTAAAACTTTAGATCTTTCACTCTGGATAAGTTGAAATGATTTTAAGAAGTAGGAAGAATGTACTTTCTGATCCATTCAATATTCGTGGCAATCTCGTGAGAGCTTTGAATGACAGTTTTGTGTCAACAGAATTTTTCACTGTGATTTTGAAAAGACTGATGTGAATACCTAAAGATAATTATCAAGAAGAATTAAATGCTTCACGAAGAGCCAGGAGGACCATTTGGAAATACAGGTGTCTGTTTTAGAATGAAATTACTGTATAGCAGAGTGGTTAGAAAACGCAAGGGAAAATATGAAATAAAATGTATCTTCTGCTTCCAAGAAGATGTGAACATTGTAAAAATCAGAATTAAATCATATAAAACTGCCAGATGATTCCAGGCCAAGAGACTTCTTTTTTTTTTTTTTTTCTTGGCAAAGAAATACAAGGTTTTAGACACAATAGGCCTGGAGAAACTCAAGTGCTTATAAACTGACTACTGTAGCTGGGAGATGAAGTGGGAATCATGATTAAGTGCTTGCTTTCCTGGGATGTTTCAATTTGCCTAAGTGAGGATAATTTAGGGGACTGGGCATTCGCCTGGCAGCTGCTGGTACAAGTCAATGCCAGAGAAGACAAACTAGTTGGCGCACGGTTTCTAATTTCATTATTGTATTAAGAGCCAGGAGAAATAGAGTTACAGTCTTCTGAAATGGGAAGCTGTTGTCTCTTCGTGTTGGGGCTTCGCATCCTTGCCCACCCGAAGCGTCCTTCAGGCGGTTGTTAAGTGTGACCGGGCTCACTTGTTTGTGCCAGTGTCAAAGAAACAAGGCAGATTGGGTACCTTGGTGGAGTCAGTATTTCATTGTAGTTTTCGGAATTTCTAGAGTCAGGTAATTTGAAACATCACACAAGTACCCAAAGCAGAGGGCAGCAAACCTGTGTTTCTAAATGTTATTGAAATGTACTCACTTCCGTCCTTTGCCTGTCGTTTTTGACAGGCTGCTTTCCACTTATCACAGCATGGTTGAATGGTTGCATGGTGGCCTTTTGGCCTAAAATCCTAGACTTTTTCCTATATTGCCCTCTGTAGAAAAGCTTTGGGGATCCCTGGCATAGAGCGTTGGCAGTACCGTTCAGTGGATGTCATCGTGCAGCGTGCCAGAAGGCTAGCTTGCCGTTCAAACACTGTCCTCTCTTCATCTCAGACAGCTGGTCTCCGTCTCTGGCCTAATAACCACTGGGAGGATGTGCAAGCCCTGGGTTCGGGAGTCAGTACCACCAAAACCAGAAATAACAAACAAACAAACAGAAAAACCACCTTAAATCACTGGGTTGAGGAGAAACTTTCTTGAAAAAACAGAGGAGCCTTTTCCTCTGAAAGAATAATTTTTAAGAGGGCCAACCAGCTGAGGGTTCCAGTCCTTCTAACTCCAGCATTCTTTGATTACGTGTGTGGAGCATTTGCAGGTTTGTCGTGTGAAAGAGGCATTAAACTGTGAGATTAGAGGATCTGCTTTAGGGTTAATAGCCACAGCTACCTTGAGAACAGATTGCAGCTCCAGGTAGAATTGCGCTTGCTGGGAGCTGCCCGTTCCGAGGCTGTGCTTAGTGGGTAATGAGCTCCCTGCCATTGGAGATGTGCAAATAAAGGGTAGCTGGCTGCTCGACACTGGATATAAGCACTGGATAAAAGATAATCAGGTAGCGAAACCTCGGAGGCGCTAACCTAGTGGCTTGCGTGGCGTAGGTTCTGTCTCCCAGCTCAGATTTTAGCCGCAGTTTTAATTTGCTGTGAGTCTCTGGACGCATCCTAGATGGTCCAGAATGTGTGACACTGAAATGTGTGACACTGGTCAAACCAGAACAGCGCGGAGCGGCGAGCTTTTCCGGTGGGCAGAGATGCGGGGAAAGGCTGGCCTGGGTCTGGGTCCCCTTTGGCCACTGCGGCTCCCGGAGGGGCAAGGGACTGTGCTTCTCACCAGACGTACAGCTTCGCGGACAGTCTCTCTTCCGCGGCTGCCGCCACCTTTACTCTCTGCCTGGGTTTCAGGAAAGAAAAGCCGCGCAGGGGCGTATGACACACGGAGAGGTCAAAACAGACTTTCTGGGTTGCTGGCTGCCGGCGTTTAGGCTGGGACGGGGCATTGAAGAGGAGGTCCAGGTGAGGTCACGGGGTTTTCGTACGGCTCTGCTGTGCTGTCATGTCACGAAAGCAGCAGAGACAGTGTATAAATGACGGGCGTGTGTATTCCAATAAAACTTTATTAAATAAACAAGCAGTGGGCCAGGTTTGCCCCTTAGGCAGCAGCTTGCTGACTCTTGAGAGAGCCCGTGACAGTTACAAGTAGAAACATGAGCTCTTGCTCCCTCGTGTTTTAGATGGAAGGTGAAGTGATGTGTCCAAAGACTCCAGGGTGAGCCCGAGCCACGAGCCATCATATATCTTTACTTTGGTTCCCATTTGGTGACCCTAGGCGGCTTCTGCTACGTGGTCAGTGTACAGTATTTGGTTTTAAGCGAGAGCCTCGCACATGAAGGTGACACCCGGCTCAGGTACTTCGTGAACAGCAGTCGCGAGAACTCGCGGATGGTGTTTTATCAGAGGTGACCCTCCGTCCCTGTGGCCCAGGATCTCCGCACAGTCCAACAAAATCTATGTTGCATAGGTTCCTGTGGAGAAGCGACGCCCTGGAGGGGTGAAAAAGAATTGGGCTCCTGCAGCTGCGTCACAGGATTTGATCACTTCAGCTGGGGGTGCCAGGAGATTTGAGACAGATGTTTTCAGACATGCCGCATGCCTGAAACATTTCCAGGGGTCGGGCTGCAAGGAGTGACTGAGTAAGTGGAGAAACAGGGAAAGTATGCGAGGCGAGGACACAAGAGTTTATTCACCGCTAGGTGCGTGGCCAGCCTGTGCATTACATCTGCCTGTCAGGGTTGGCTCTTTCATCCGTCGTGCCCTCCGTGTTGCTCTTTGTCTGCCCGTGAATAAAGTGCAGCATTGTGGTTAGTAATCCCACTCCAGTGACTCGACTTCAAATGTGGTTTTGGAGCGCATCCCGGAGTTCTGTTTGCTGAGCTTCCCGCTCCTGTTTCAGAGACGCCACTGGATCCAGAGCGGCGAGCACTGCAGGCTGCCTCTTCCTTAAACCTGTCGGGCTGCGGGCTCTCGCTCCTTCCCCTCCTCGTTCTTCTCTTTTCTTTTTTGCCTTTGGTTTGCTTTTGTTTTGTGAAACCTTCCGGGCCGAGTTCATGGATACTAAGCTGATGTGTTTGTTGTTCTTTCTCTCCCTGCCTCCGCTCCTAGTGAGTAACCACACTGGCCGCATCAAGGTGGTCTTTACTCCGAGCATCTGTAAAGTGACCTGCACCAAGGGCAGCTGTCAGAACAGCTGCGAGAAGGGGAACACCACCACTCTCATTAGTGAGAATGGTCACGCTGCCGACACCCTGACGGCCACGAACTTCCGAGTGGGTGAGTTCCTCCACGGCCCCTAACCGGCCTCCCCGAGGCGGCCGCAGCGCGCAGCCGCCCTCCCACCCACGCTGCCGTCGGCTCCAGTGGGTCTCTGTCCACGAGGACGGAGGTGCGTCTCTCGGGACCACTTCGCAATGACTCGCGGGATGATTTTAAACCTCCTTTTTAGTTTCTTAGTGAAACGGCAGCTAGACTGTTTCTCCTTGTTGCTTAACGTGTCCCCAGCGTGGGAGGGGGGCGCAGCGAGCAGGCAGGAAAGGGTTTCGGATGGAGCCGGGAAAACGCGCCTTACACCGGTCGGCTGCTGCACCGATGAGCCCTCATTGATACGCAACGTTAGCACTGGATTTAACGCGTACAGTTATGTAACTTATACAGTTTGGAGGATTGTGATGAAATTTAAAACGACTTTATAAGCAGCCAGGATCTTTAAAAAAAAAAAAAACAACTAGAGCTTGTGAAAAACCTGCACTCTGGTTGTAGAAAGGGATACAGACGCGTCTTTTGCCACGTTTCCGCTCTGTACACTGAGCCCAGATTATAAACTGAACGCAAGATGAGGTTAGAGGAACTCAGACCCGTAGGTTACTGTGAGCATTCAGAAACTTGAAATTAATTTAAGTATGAAATAGTTCTGACTGCAAAAGTAGGCTTCCTGCTTCTTTTTCATTTTTCTGTTTCCTTTTTACTTTGTTGTAAATGGAGAAAGCATTGCGGTCTCCTGAAAGCTGTCATAGTGCCATGTTGTCATGCAATACAGTATTTTTGTCACAGAAAAAAATGTCTTTTATTATTTTTTGACCAATTATGGTTTGCCATGTGTACTCAAATAATCACAGACACCCATGTTACTTTATGAGTTACTCACAAGAATAACCCAAATGTCAGACAGATAATAACACTGGCTAGATCTGGTCTTTTTATGGAATATTGCTGTTTAGTCTTGGGAGTGTGTGTCTGAGGGGGAGTGTAGGAAAGAGCGTGTCTATTTCAAACTGATTTCCATCAGGACAAACTGAAAGGGCAGCCTGACATCCTTTCTAGCTCTATGGTTATTTTACTGTGTCTCCCAATCCTTAGGAGGTTGAAGCAGTATTCTTAATTATCTGTAGTTGGAGAAAACATGTGCTCATAGATACAATTTAAGAGAGTACTGTAACTTTCCTGGCGACGATAGGGGTACTTTGGGCAGATTTTAAGAAGAATTTTAGCTGGTAGATGCCAAATGGCACATTACACATAGCAGGGCAGGGAGCCGAGTCGAATGGGAAGGGTGTTGAAGTGATGACCAGGAAACTGGCCTCTGGTCCCCGTCCTGCTCCTAACAACCTGTGGACTATGCCAGGAAGTATTTCTGGGCCTTGACTTTTCTCATCCATAAAATACATAGGATTAAATAGCGACCTTTGAGATTCAGTCTGCCTCTAAAATCGTATGACTTTGGTCAGCAATTAGCAATATTTTTTTTTTTCTGGCTTTCTTTGAGGGCCATAGACGAGGGGATAGAAAAGGGGCAATTTCCCTGTATTTTTCTGCGCTCTGTGGCTTTTCCACTTTTTGTGGTTGCTTCCTTAGTACGGCTTCCCCTTTTTTGTCATCAACAGTAGCGTCACTCCTCCTGTTTGCATTTACGGTAAGTCTTTACAGTAGCAGTGACAAAGTAATCAAATGGGTGGTAATTTTTTTTGGCTTGCAGTGTATTCATTTGGAAACTAAATATTTGAAGGCTTTGAGAAACAGGAAATGTGCTTGTTAAAACACGCTGCACACTTTCCTTTCTGGCATTTAACCGTATGTTTAGGAACAGAATACACGTAGCCAGTTGAAAATACAAAGTGGAACAAGATTACTCAGAAAATCAAGTGAAATAAATAGAGCTCAGATATGTAAATACCGTATCTTTTCACTGGTATGAGAACCTGTAGATGTAAATGCGTTCTAGAATGTATGATAGATTTTGTAAAACAGGAAATATTCAAAGGGAATGTGGTGGGGGAACGTAATAAGGGGAAGGAATAAATATGATTCAGAAAGAAAAAGAAGTAGCATGTATATAAGAGATGGGGGGCTGTGGGCGTGTAGGGATATGGGTAAAAATGAGAATTAACTTCTGTCATATACTGAAACAAATTCCCCAATGTTGAGTGTGATCGTGAGCTGTATATAAAATATACCAATAAAGAATTCAATTAAAAATCAGAATCCAATCCCTCATAAAGGAAATGGGAGAGTAATTTTGAAAAAGCGTATTTAAAAAAATTAAACCAATTTATAATGTGTAGTTGTGCACTGCAAATCATGGGACATCATTCATTTATATCCTGGGCTATTTCCCTCTCTTGATTTACATTTTAGCTCAAATATTACAGAACTCAAGGGACAATTTTTATAATTTTCTTTAGAGTACATTTGCATGCATATATCTTTTTTGGACTTTAATATTTTATTATTTACAAAGGGTAGTTTTCTAATTTCTTTTCTCTGTATACCTATAGAATATTAAATCTTTTGGGGGAGATTCCTGGGTATCAAACTTGGGACCTTGCATGTGTAAGGCAGGCGCTGGAACCACTGAGCTGAATCCTCAGTTCCCTTAAATCTTTTGAAAAATAAGATGCACACAGGGACAAGTTCAACTTGAGGAAAATTCAAATTTCTTAACTTGCTAGCAAGTGTCTTTGGCCCCTGTTATTTTTTATTTTTTTATTTTTTTTTGCTTTTTGAGACAGGGTCTCACTTTGTAGTTCAGGCTGGCCCTGAGCTCACTATGGTGCCCAGGCAAGCCGCCGCGAACTCAGAAATCCTCCTGTCTCTGCTTCCCGAGTGCTGGGATGACAGGCGTGAGCCACCACGTCCGGCACTGTGGTATGCGGTGTTGATTGCTGGTGGGTGTGTCTCCATGCCCAGCATTATATGTGGTTACCGGGGATGGAACTCAGGACCTTGCGCTTGCAAGACAGGCGCCGGAACCACTGAGCTAACCCTCCGGTTTGGCCCCTGTTATTTAAGGGTACTGAGAGGCGGAGCCTGGCAAACTGTTTTCGTCAAGCAGTAGAGATTACACACTGGACCTCCCGGGCCCTGGTCCCTGTCACCTCTGCCAGCAGAGTGTCAGTCAGAGACAGTAAGTACCCAGCCGGGTGCACTGTGCCACCAGAGCAGTTACGGGGCTACTTTTGCTGTGAGCTCCATAGCGTGTCGACCGCTGCTCCGCTTGGAGGAGTCAAATGAACGCAGGAAGGAGTGTAACATGGGCATTTCATAGCTGGGACACCTTAACGATCCAGTTACTTTATCAGAACAGCAGAAATAACTGAATATTTGCATGGTGACTTATATTTGGTTTGAAGGAATATCAGTCAGGAAACTGAGGCACAGCGGGTAAGTGGGCCGGTTCTAAGTAAACAGTGAGCCACTCAGCTGAAATGAGACCCTAGATCGCCTTTCGTCACCTGCGCACTTAAACCTTCCCGCTGCCACGTAGAGCCCGGTCTTCGGGAGAGGCTGGAAGGTATGAGCGAGGGAAAGAGACACAGGCGGACGGCGCTGCTGAGTCCACGTGGGCGCGAATCCCGACGTCACTGTGCGCTCTGGGCCAGGTCATCTCCAGCCCACAGAGGTAGAAACGGACACACAGAGGCTTGTTCTGTCCGGGGACGTGGACCAGATCCCTCCGCCGCCCGGGCTGCTCCTCTGCTGTCCTGCTCTGTGGTGGCTGAGTCCGGCCGTTCGGTTGTGAGAGGCAGCAGGTGCTTCTCCCAGAGGTATCAGCCTAACAGTCACTGTTCTTGGCTGTGCAGTGGAGGAGAATAATAAGGAGACTGTCCATGTAAGGAGGCGCCACAAGGAAAGCCCCGGTAAAGCTGGTATCTGAGGGAATTATTCCTCTAGAGTGAACTTACTTTTATGAATGGTGACACTGAGAAGGTGTTCAGAGTCTTTATATTGAGAGGAGCTGTCCCTGTAACAGGTTTCTAACTAAAAGGACTTTTTTTTTTTTTTTTTGAGACAGGGTCTCGCTTTGTAGTCCAGGCTGGCCCTGAGCTCGCTGTGTAGCCCAGGCAAGCCTCGAACTCAGCAGTCCTCCTGTCTCTGCCTCCTGAGTGCTGGGATGACAGGCGTGAGCCACCATGCCCGGCTAAAAGGACTTTCTGCTCAGGACTGTCCACTCTGCCTCCCTGTTCCTCTGACCTCTGCTTTTTCACATTGGGAGCAAACCCTCAATGGGGTAGGCCAGCAGGTTCCGCACTGTGGGCTTAATGGATTCTTAACATTTCATAGGAGATAACAAAACAACCTTCTGGGATTTTTGTTTATGAAGCCTGAATTTCCTTTAAGAATATAAAAATTCACATTATCACAGCTGGAAAAATTCAAAGACAGTAATCTTGTTGCTTGACATAACTTTTTGGTAGAGACCCTGGAAAGCTGTCACAACTGCTAAAATCATACCGTCGGTTTATACGACGCTGCTTTCTCTGAAGCTATTGTGACTACCATTCTTTGAGCACCAGTTGAATAATTATAGGGATATAGATGATCATTTACAAGCTGTGTTTTCATATCTTATTTCCTCAGATGAGACAGGTCAATCACGGTATCTATAATTTGCGAATAGAGCATCTGAGGCTTGATTAAGGATGACAGGTTTTTCTAAGCTAGCGTCCTGGTACTTCCAGCTTTCCCATGATGCTGCTTATGAGCACATACTGGTATTAAATGATTTTGTACAAAACACGGTCCTGTGTTTTCCACGATAAGCCAATCATTAAGGCTGCCTTTGGCAAGCTTGTGGTCTGAGGAGGTGACAGAGTGTGTACAGAAGTGACCCCGGATCGCAGTCAGACTCGCTCAGCAGGCCCCAGAGGGGGGCGCTGCGTTCTCCCGAGGGAGGGCGCTCCGGGAGGAAAGAGTTGGCAGGCAGCGCTTTGATCTCCACGGTGCACGCTCCCCCACCTCCTAAGCCTGTTGCTCCTCCCCGAGTAACGTGTACTGCCTGGCTCCTGACTGATGGGGGCAGTGGAACGTGATACATTGAAAGTCTTGAAATAAAGATGGATGGAGGATAGGGCAGGGGAGAGGCAAAAGTTCTACGAGAAAGGAGAATTTACTTGGTAGAATTGGACAGCGAAGACATGGGTGACTTCTGGGGACTGGGGGTAGTTTCACTTCATAACAGATGCCTAGTCCGGGGGTGGGTGGGTGTGGCCTGGGGAAGCTGCACGGCGTCTTGAATTCAGTCTTGGAAATTTGGATTTTACTCTTTTACAGTTCTCTGAGAAGGAGATATAGACATTGATAATGTTGAAAAAGCGAGGTGGATGTTCTCTTGTGTTCTTTGGTGGCAAACTAGGGTTTTCAGAGGCTGAGTGAACAGTGACCTCCAGCCTCCTC
>PVIC010021176.1:0-28825 GCA_004025085.1 Thryonomys swinderianus
AACTCAGCAATCCTCCTGTCTCTGCCTCCCGAGTGCTGGGATTACAGGCGTGAGCCACCACGCCCAGCATTATATGTGGTAACCGGGGATCGAACTCAGGTCCTTGCGCTTGCGAGGCAGGCGCCGGAACCACTGAGCTAACCCTCCGGCCCGCCAGCATCATTCTTAATGGGCAAAAACTGAAACCTTTTACACTCAGATTAGGAACAAGACAAAGATGCCCGCTATCACCACTCTTGTTCAATATAGTGCTGGAAATATTAGCCATAGCAATCAGGCAGGACAAAGATATAAAAGGAATAAAGATAGGAAAGGAAGAAGTTAAACTGTCATTATTTGCTGATGATATCATACTCTATCTAGAGGATCTTAAAAACTCAACCAAAAGACTGCTGGACTTAATCACCAAATTTAGTACAGTTGCTGGAAACAAGGTTAACAGTCAAAATCAACAGCCTTTTCTACACAAACAAATTCACTGAAAGAGAAATTGGGAGTCAATCCTGTTCACAGTAGTTACCAGAAAAATGAAATATCTAGAAATCAACCTAACAAAGGAAGTGAAAGACCTCTACTCTGAAAACTATAGGACTCTGAAAAACGAGACAGAAAAGGAGATCAGAAAGTAGAAATACATCCCTTGTTCTTGGTAGGGAGAACCAACATCATCAAAATGGCTATATTCCCACAACTACTATTCAGATTCAATGCAATTCCAAATGAAATTCCAACAGTATACTTCACAGAGCTAGAGAAAATAATACAAAAAGTCATCTGGAAACACAAGAAACCTAGAATAGCAAAAGCAATTCTAAGCAACCACGACATGGCAGGGGGTATTACAATCCCCAATTTAAAACTCTATTATAAAGCCACTGTGATAAAAACTTCATGGTATTGGCAAAGTAACAGACCCGAGGACCACTGTAATAGATTAGAAGATCCAGAAACAACCCCGGATACACTAAGCCACCTTATCTTTGACAAAGGAGCCAAACATCCCCAGTAGAGGAAAGGCAGCCTCTTTAACAAATGGTGCTGGAAAAACTGGACTTTAACCTGCCAAAAACTAAAGCTAGACCTATCTCTCTCACCATGCACAAAACTAAATTCACAATGGATAAGAGATTTAAACATTAAAACAGGAACAATAAGCCTGCTGGAAAACAGATTAGGTAAAACTCTTGGAGACATTGGCTTAGGCAGAGACTTTATGAATAAAACCTCCAGAGCACAAGAACTAGCAGAAAGAATCAACAAATGGGATCTCATCCTACTGAAAAGCTTCTGCACAGCAAAAGAAGTCACTGTTACTGCCCAAAGACAACCAATAACATGGGAAAAAAATCTTTACTAGCTGTGTATCAGACAAAGGGCTATTATCTACAATATATAAAGAACTTAAACAGATCAGCCTCCCCAAGTTTAAAGACCCATTTCAAAAATGGGCATCTGAAATGAACAGACAGTTCTCAGAGGCAGAAGTCAAAGAAGCCAAGAAGCATATGAAGAAATGTTCAATATCACCGGTCATTTGAGAGATGCAAATGAAAACAACACTGAGATTTCATCTTACTCCACAAAGAATGGCCGCTATTACATAATCAACCAAAATAAATACTGGTGTGGCTGTGGGGAGAAAGGAACCCTTCTCCACTGTTGATGGGATTGCAGACTTGTGCAACCATTGTGGAGATCTGTGTGGAGATTTCTCAGAAAACTAGGACTAGGGGTCCCATTTGACCCTGCTACCCCCTGCTAGGAATATACCCAAAAGAATTTTAAAAATCACATTGGAAAGATAGATGTACACCCTTGTTCATAGCAGCTCAGTTCATGATGCTCAATCTTGGAAATAACCCAAATGCCCATCAACTGGAGGGTGGATAAAGAAGATGTGTTTTTTTTTATAAAATGGAGTATTACTCTGCCATGAAGAATGGCAGGATTGATTCATTTATGTGCAAATGATGATACACTAATAAGTGAAATCAAGAGATCACAGATAGGCAAATACTGGATCTTCTCTTTGATATGAGTACCTATAGATGCAAATGAGCTCTAGAAAGTACGACAGTTTTTTTAGAATGAGAAATTTCCATAGGAAATTTAGTGTGGAAATATAATGAAGGGATGAAATAAATATGATTCAGCAAGAAAATAAAAGAGCATGTATATAGCGGTGGAGAGGTGTGCCTGGGTAGGGATATGGGTAAAAATGTGAATTAACTTGTGTCATAAACTGGTACAAAATCCCCAATGTTATATGTGATTGTGAGATGTATATAAATTGTACCAATAAAGAATTCAATTAAAAAACAGACTATAGAGTCTTAGCAATCTGTAGCATAATATTGAGAACCAGTATACTCATAATTGAAATGCAATAAACAGAGGATGGAGTATAGCAGAAGAAAATATTTGAAATAAGCAATGAAAATTTTCCAACTTTGGTGACAACTATAAATATACAGATCCCAAAAATTCAATGAACCCCAAGTGAAACAAAGCAACAAAAAATGATAAAGAAAATAACATCAAAGTCTTACATACACACATGGGGTTAGAAATATAGAGAGAGGGATGGAAAGATGCTGAAAACCAGAGATGAAGAGAAAAAAAATCTTCAAAGTAGATGAGTCATAGAGGGGAGAGTTATATTAAATGGGGTGTCCATTTCCTTCTCACCTGAAATACGTGAAATAAAAACTCATGGGATATCAAATTTTAAATGCTGAAATAAATTTCAACAAAAATATCTATATCTAGAAAAATATATTGTTTTAAAAAATGGAAGTAAAATAATGAGTCTTTTATGCAAATAAGGTGAATTTGTTTCCAGCAGATTTTCACTAAGGGATGATCTTAGCTAGAAGGAAAATAAATAGACCTGTACTAAAACAAATAAATAATAAGCACTAAAAATCATAAGCATGTAGGCAAACATAAGACTTTTCCCATCTTTAAAACTGACAGAGTTTGAATCAATAATTCATAAAAACTACTTATTTAAGGAATAACAAAGTATATGACAGGAATAGCATATGAACAAAAGGGAAGTAGACATTTTGGTAGGCAGAATCATAAAAATGGCACCAAATATTTCCTGCTCTGATCATCAGGATTGTTTAAACGATGAGACACTACAACCATGATTACTTTACGTCACATGGTAAAAGGGATTTTGTAAATGGGAAATCAAAGGCATTTCAAGCAAGCAAAGCTTAGATTCATAATTGTCAGTGATGAAATGAGAGTAGAATGTGTACCCACATGATAAAAAAAAAAAATTCCCAAAGGTGAATACAAATCTTAGACAAAAGAAAATAAAGCTAAAGACACCACAATCTCTGATTTCTAAAGTACAGGGCTGTTGTAACTAAGACACCATAGTGCTGTCAATGCGGATCCACACACTAGTGGAAAAGAATAGAAATCATACAAATAAGTTACACAGTTACAGGCAACTGATTCTCATCAAAGAATCTAAAAACATGCATTGGAGGGATAGCCTTTCAGTACAGTGAACCTTACGAGTTATGACTGGCCTGACATACAAACAGCTTGGTTTACATCAAGCATTTTAGTTTTAACCTACAAGCAAAATCTTGAGTAACAATGCAGATGCTGACTCTTTGTGCTTCCAAATGGTCTCAAGCACAGATTTAATGTTCAGCAAGCAACATTACAACATTCTTTCCTATATGCGGTTAATTGAGAAAGCCTGGGCCAATTATCTAAGTCCACTGACATCTGCTTATATACAGGAAAGAGACTTTGAAGGCTGTGGAGAGGAGATTGAGCTTTCAATTGACCAACTTCACTAACAACCAGCCCTCAGAAATGAATTGAGTTCATAAGTCAAGTGTCCACTGTGCTTGACATTCCTATGCAGACTGAAAAAATTGAAACTATTCCTATATATCACCATATAAAAAATCAACTCCAAATAGATCTAAGACCTAAAAGCAAAGCCTAAAAGTATGAAATAACAATGAAGAAAACATATAGAAAAGATTTTTGATAAGACCACAAAAATACAGACAATAAAAACAAAAACAAACAAGTGAGATTATATAAAATCAAGAACTTTCTACACAGCAAAGAACCAATCAATAAAAACAGTATAGAGAAAATCTTTGTAGTTTTTAATCTGATAACATTCTAGAATATATAAGGAACACATAATTTATAAGAAGAAAAATGCCAAGTCCAATTTTAAAGTGACCAAAGAGATAAATAGACATTTCTCAAAAGGAAAAATACATGTCCCCAATAGTTATATGATAAAATATCCAAAAATCACTAGCTACCATATGAAGCAAAACCACAATAGAAATCATTTCACCCTAGTTGGAATGTTTATTTTCAAAAAGGAAGAAAAAATTACTGGCAAAAAATGTGAAATAAGGAAAATTCTAAAGCACTACTGATAGGAATGTAAATTAGCATAACCATTACAGAGAACAATATGGGAATTCCTCGAAAAATTAAAATAAAGCAGATTCTATGGTGTACCTGTCTCATTTCTAGATATATGTTCCAACAAATGAAATCAGCATGGTAAAATCAGCATATTTATTTATTGCAGCACAAGTCACAACACCTAAGATATTGAATTCACCTAGGTGCTCACTGATAGATAAATGGGTAGAGGAATGTAGTATAAATACTCAATGCAATATTAACCTATCATAAAAAGGATGAGATCTTGTAATTTGTCACTAAATGGATTAAACTGGAGGAATTACGCTAAATGAAATGAGTCAGGTACAGACTTATGTGTATAAGGGAACTTCAGTAACCCACTGTCACAAATAGACAGATCAACTGCAACTGAACAAAAATGCAATAAGGAAATACTTGACCTGAATCAAACTTTTAAACAAATGCACTTGATAGAAAGCTAAAGACTATTTCAGCCAATAAAGTCAGAATATATATTTTTCTCAGCTGCTTATGTATCATTCACCACATGGAGCATTCACCATGGATCATTGTGTGGACTAGATCACATGCTAATTCTTAGAACAGATTTAAGTAAATACAAAGGAACTGAACTTATCCCCTGTATACTGCCAGACCATAGTGCACTGAAATTGGAGCTACATAGCAAAAGAAGTTCCAAGATCATCACAAATATACAGGAATTGAACAATACTGCTGAATAACCAATGGGAGGCAGAACAAATTAAAGAATATTTTAAACAGTTTTTACAATTAGATAGTAATCCCAGTACAACATACAAGAATTTATGGGACACAGTGAAAGCAATTCTATGAGGGAAATTCATAGTAGTGAATGCCTACACTGGGAAAACAAAACAAGTTCAAATAAATAAGCTAATGCTGAATCTTAAGCTACTGGAAAAAGAGTAGCAAGATAAATCCAAAGCTCATACTAGGGAGGAAACTATAAGGATCTGGGCAGAAATTCATGCAATAGAGACTAAGACATTGATACAAAAAATCAAAGAATCGAAGAGTTGGCTCTTTAAAAAAATAAACAAAATTGACAGGCACTTAGCGAACCTTATCAAACAAATGAAGGAAAAGGCTCAAATCCACGCCATTAGGAGTGAAAAGGAGGAAATCACCACAGATGCAGTGGAAACCCAGAGGATAATAAATACCTCCTTTGAAAATTTATACTCCAATAAGATGGAAAAATGTAGAAAAAATGGATATATACCTAGACACATTTGTACTCAATAAGATGGAAAAATGTGGAAAAAATGAATAGATTCCAATGGGTAGTTCCTTTGAACTTCCAAAGTGGAGCAAAGAAGATATAAAAATGTTAAGCACCCCAATATCAATCTATGAAGTTGAAAATGTAATTAGAAAAACCTACTGACAAAGAAAAGCAGTGGTCCTGATGGCTTTACTGCTGAATTCAAAGTTTGAATACAAAACTTTTAAAGAAGAGTTAACACCACTACTTCTCAAACTCTTTAATTAAATTCAAAGGGTAGCAGTACTCCCTAATTCACCCCTGGAAACAACAATTACCTTAATTCCAAAAGCAGGGAAAGACCCAAGCAAAAAAAAAGAGAACTACAGAACAATCTCCTTAATGAACATTGATGCAAAAATCTGCAATATGAAACCAGTAAACAGAATACTGAGAATCATCAAGAAAATCATACACCCTGATGAAGTTGGAGTCATCCCAGGGATGTAAGGTTGGTTCTACATATGTAAATGAATAAAAATAATACACTATATTAACACCCTCAAGGACAAAGGCTATGGTCATCTCAATAGATGCAGAAGAAGTGTTTGACAAAATCCAGTCTATTCATGATCAAACCCCTATAGAAAATCAGAATAGATAGATGTCACTTAAATTGATAAAAGCTATTTACAAGAAAACAACAGCCAGCATCATACTGAATGGTCAAAAATTGAAATTTTTCACACTAATATCAGGAACAAGACAAAGATGTCCACTATCACCATTTCTGTTCAAAGTAGTGCTGGAAACATTAACCACAGCAGTTAGACAGAAAAAGAAATATAAAGAATAAATACAGGTAAGGAAGAAGTTAAACTCCTATTATTTGCTGATGACATGATACTCTGTGTAGAAGACCCTAAAAATTCAAACAAAAGACTGCTGGGCTTAATTGCCAAATTTAGTATTGTAGCTGGATACAAGATCAATGCTCAAAAATCAATAGCCTTTGAATACACAAACAATAAACTCACTGAGAGAGAAATAGGGGAGTCAAGCCCTTTCACAACAGTACCAAAAACATGAAATATCTAGTAATCATCCTAACAAAGGTGGTAAAAGATCTCTGCTGTAAAAACTATGGCACTCTGAAAAAGGAGATTGAAGAAGATATCAGAAGATGGAAAGACATGCCTTGTTCCTGGGTAGGAAGAACCAATAGCATCAAAGCCACTAGATTCCCACAACTACTACACAGATTCAATGCAATTCCAATTGAAATCCCAACTGAATATTCCACAGATCTACAGAAAATAATCCAAAAATTCATCTGGAACCACAAAAGACTTAGAATAGCAAAAGCAATTCTAAACAACAAGGACATGGCAGGAAGTATCACAATCCCCAACGTTAAACAATATTATAAAGCCATTGTGATAAAAACTGCATGGTACTGGCAAAGTAACAGATCTGAGGATCAGTGGAATAGATTAGAAGATCCAGAAACAACTCCAAATATACTAGACCATCTCACTTTGACAAAGGAGCCAAATATCCTCAATGGAGGCAAGACATCCTCTTTACAAATAGTACTGGAAAAACTGGGCTTTCACCTGCCAAAGACTAAAGTTAGATCCATCTCACGATGCATTAACCAAAATCAAAGTGGATTAGAGATCTAAACATTAAAACAGAAATACTAAACCTTCTGCAAAACAGGTTAGGTAGAACTCTTGGCGAAACCAACTTAGAGAAAGACTTTGTTAACAAAACCTCTCTAGCAAGAGAACTAGCAGAATGAATCAACAAATGGGATCTTGTCCTGTTAAAAAGCTCCTGTACAGCCAAAGAAACCACTGGTGGTGCAAAAAGAGAACCATATGGAAAGAAAAATTTTACCAGGTGTTTTTCAGGCAAAGGGCTATTATCCAGCGTATATAAAGAGCTTTTAAAAATCAGCCCCCCAAATTGAAAAATTCAGTTCAAAAATGGCATCTGAACTGCACAGACACTTTTCAGAGAAAGAAGTAAAAGCACCCAAGAAGCATATGAAGAGATGCTCAACATCACTGGTCATTCCAGAGATGAAGATGAAAACAATACTGACATTTCATCTTACTCCACAAAGAGTGGCTGCTATCTCAAAATTAGTCAGCAACAAATGCAAAATTAATCAGCAAGACTGCAGGGGGAGGGAACTGTTCTCCACTGTTAGTGGAATGCGATCGGGTTCAACCACTGTGGAGATTCTTCAAACAACTAGAATTAGAGGGGCCACTTAACCCTGTTATCCCCATGCTATACATGAAAATACTAAAAGACTCATATTGCAGCTACATACATGTACCCATGTTCATAGAAGCTCAGTTTGTAACAGCTAAATCTTGGAAACAGACCAAATGCCCATCAACTGGAGACTGGATAAAGAACATGTGTTTTTTTTTAATACAAAATTGAGTATTACTCTGTCATATAAAGAATGATAAGTTTGTCATTTACACTCCAATGGGCATACCTTGAGGACATACTCGTAAGTGAAATAAATAGGTCACAGATGTGTAAATATTATATCTGTTCTCTGGCATGAAAATCTGAAGATGTAAAGGAGTTCTAGAATTATGATAGATATTGTAAAACAGAAAATATTCAAAGAGAAAAGGATAGGGTTAAGCAATGAGGAGAAAGACAAAATGTGATGGTAAAAAAGAAAATAAACCATATGTATATAGGGAAAGGTGGGGTTGAAGGGTGGGTAGGAGAATAGGAAAAATAATTAAGTTGTGTCATATACTGGTACAAACTCTAAATGTTGAGTGTCATCGTGATATGTATATAAAATGTACCAATAAAGAATTCAATAGGCACTACATGTTCATTTTCATTTTGGAAACTAAAAATGTTTATAATGAAATGGGAGAGAGTAACATAGTTGCTAATGTGAGCTACAAAGATAATGGAGGAGAATTACAGGAAGAGTAGAAAATGGGTATCAAAACAGTGTTAAATAGGAGGAATTAGTTCTAGTGTTCTACAACACAGTATGATGACTGTACTTCCCAATAATCAATTATAGATTTTATTCAAGGCTGCAAGATGTAGAAAAAAGGAGCACAAAGGCTCCAAAAATGAATGATAAGGAAATAGAAATGCCAATCACCTTGATTGTATCAGTAGTACATATTGCCACACCATACTCTGTAAAGACAATTGTTAAATTTTAAAATTTTTAATTTCTTAAAAAGTAGAGCACAGTCCTACGGCTGACAGTTAGTAAGGAAACAGGTGATTCTGAACTACAGTTATACTGCCTCACTAAATGCTATCAACCACCTGAATGTGCTTAGGGGCATCTACTGTGCCAGAACTTCCAGGTCAGATTCAGTCCAACCAATATTTGATTTCCACTGTACTGGTTAACTGTTTTTTCCACAGAGACCAGACATCTAATATACACAATTTAAAGGAGAAAGGGTTTATTTGGGCTTATAGTTTACAAGGCTCAGTCCATGGATAGCTGGCTCTAAAGTAGGAACATCATAATGAAAGAGCACAGCAGAGGAAAGCTGCTAAATTCACAGTGGCCAAGAAGTAGAGCAGGGGAACAGAACCAGACAGAAAAGGTGCAGGGACCACAGATAGTATTCAAGGCCACATGTCCATACCCATCCACCACACCCAGAAGTAGGCTTTGCTAACCCTTTAGGCAGCTTGTAAATTAACCAAGTTAACAACAAGCTTACCAGTCATATACTATGTGACAATCCAAGCATAAGAGTAAGATGAAGCTAGACTTCTAACCTACCTAACTACAAGTTAAGAATATGCATTGTTTTAAACCACAGTTATAATAGTTAACTAGAAATAGTATACTAATATCCAAGTATACCTTGTAAGATTCTTTTATTACATGTGGATTAATTTGTAAAGTTAATTTTAACGCTACTTATGATAAAGTTAAATATGTATATTTTAAATTCTACAGTGATCCCACACACCAAACAAGAGTTAAATAGCTTGCAATACAGTAGTTGAGACAGAAATATTAAATATCCTCAATGAATCCAGTAAAGTGTTTAGTCTCTCAAAAAGGAAGAGGTACTTTCAGTTTACATCACCTGTTGTAGGACACAGAGAGTGTCTAACCTATAAGTGGACAGTCTCTAAACCTTTATGAGAATGAGCAAATCCCTAATAAATGGTGGAGTTAATGAGTGGAACAACAAAGATCCATTGCTGATTTTAGAATCAAATACTAGATGAAGACACATTTGCATTCATAAGTGGGATAATTAGAGGGCAATCACCATTAGGTAGTAACTAGCAAAAAGTTGAAATTTATTATTTACACCTGAAGTTATTCTTAATCTGGCTCTTCAACCTGCTTGAGGCACCTGAGAACACTTAAAGTTTGCTTTAATAATCTACATGTGTAGTGACTATAAAAACAAAACATCAAGTATATTATATTTAAATGCAGCAAGATTGATTAGAAGTAAAAAGAAAGCATGTGCTAACACTTCCTGCTTTTATAAGCACAACATATGACTTCTTGGCCCAGCAATATTCAAATGGACTTTTGTCACTCTGTTCCATACAGAAGGAAGAATGTCTGTATATTTGCACAAGTTGCAAATATAATTATAAATTGCAAGGTCAAATAGCTGCACAGAAATAGAAACAGATTTGAAGAAAGTGCTTATATTTTTAACTGTAGCACAGTCCATGAGAAGAAGCAGCCTTTCAGCAGAATCAGCTGGAGTTTTATAAACTCCACATGGCTCATATTTGAACACACGTAAAACAAACCTTCTGTGAATCATGTCTAAGAAATGGTAAAGCGTGAGGGCAAAGTGAGGTGCATCTTAAACCTTGGTTGTGGATAGCAGATATCATTAGTAGACACCTTAGTGGAGCAAAGGAGGTCTATTCTGTTCCCTTTAAAAATTTTGGAACAAGGGTGCTCGTCCTGAGAATATAGATTAATGTGCTTAGAATTTTGGCAGTGTTCTAGGTTATTCTGGATGCTACTCCCTAAGATGTTTCTATCATGCTGTAACCTAAATTGCAGACCTGTGCATAACTGTGAAAACTGTTGTTACTATTCATATGTCCACATATTTCAGGCAAGAATCTAAAATGGCTCAAGTTAATATTATAAAACCTTGGTGTCTTTCCTTCTTCCCACTTCAATGATGGGAACGTGGAAGGTGCATGTGGCTCTCCAGATTTCTACAATCTTAGGCTCCCTCTGACACTGTTAATCTGGAGCATAACAACCAGGTACCAAGTACCTTACTAAAAACAAAGTGGCCTGATTAAATGAAAGCTTTTGAACCAAATACAGTAGAAGAGCAACTTCTTTTTTTTTTTTACTTGAACCCTTTATTAGTACATTTTATATACACATCACAATCATACTCCACATTGGGAATTTTTACTAATAGAAGATATGAGTTAATTTTGATTTTACCCATTTCCCTACTCACCCTACAACCCCACCCCACCCCTTATATACATATGGTCTCTTTTTTTAAGATTATATTTTTCTCCCCCCCTCATTATTTCCCCTACCCCTTTTCCTTTACATATTTCCTATTTCACAAAATCTGTCATACATTCTAGAACTCATTTACATCTTCAGATTCTCATACCAGAGAAAAGATATAGTATTTACATATCTGTGACCTATTTATTAAATTAGTCATTCTAAAGCACCCTTTCTCTAAGAGTATACTATTGGGAAAAAGAACACAATCCTTAGATAGACTCTACATAATTTACACTAATTAAACATGGAGTTTATGAGTTTGATCTCATGACACTAAGTCATAAATTATGTAGTTAAAAGGTTGGATTGACTTCTTTTAACTAACAACAAAGTAGTGGTTATTTAACAGTTGCTTAAACCACCAAACGCAACCTGAAATCTGTGGTCACTAAATATTTAGCTGGTGTCTTGGCTTTTTAAAGAGGCTATTTACTCAATATAAAAAGAGGAATTCAGTTGAGGAAACAGCAACACAAGCTTCTCTTGGCTTGAACATAAGAATCATACAGTAACAATACATATCATAATTTAATTGATGTACCTAAAATTATGTACCAAATGTGTGAAACACTAAGGAAACAAAGAAGAAAAAGATATGATTATTCAATTCCAGACTAGGGAGAGAGAATAACGTACAACAACAAATCAAAGAATTAGCCGGGTTCTTCAGAAATGATAGAGGATATTTTCTTTATAAGGAATATTACACCGGGGCTAGGGATTGAGATGTATCTGTGCCTTCTGCAGGCAAAGAAACTTCAGTGACCAAAAGCAGAATTATGTGAAGCAGGGAGGCCAGTGTGGGGAAGACAGGAGAAATGAGTAAGTTAGCAGGGAAGACTGAAGGCCAGCCTTTCCTGAAGCTGACTCAGTATGTAGACAAGGATCAGAAAGCAAAGGGCCTTGCTAGGGACCTGGGACATTTTCCTGTAGGCAAATGGTAAACAACCAAAGAACTTTAAACAGCTGAATTGTCCAGACCTTAGAGAGAATATCATTACAGCAGCATAGAAAAAGGATGGACGAATTAGGACATTTACTGTAATCATACAGGTGAAAGTTCATAAAGGTTCAAGCAACTATTACAGCAGCAAAAATGAAAGAGGAGGAAACATTTTGAATTACATTCTGTAAATAACATTTCTAAGATTGTTATTAATTACAGTTAAGGTCCTATAAAGTCTTAAAGGTGTAGTTTCTATTATAAGATCATTAAAATGGGACTTAATAATGAACTGTATTAATAATAATATTCGCATAGAATACTTTGGAACAGAATTATTAAACATTTAAGATAACTTTGATAACCTTCTGAAAAATATACTTTTAGTGAATGTCAGCTCTAACCAAACAAACCTTTATAAGAGTCAAACTCACCATATGCATGTTTTGTTAAGTAGCACATCTGCTAGTGTGGTAAACAGCAAAGAAAATAGTGAAATAGTACCTTCCTATCTAACAATCATTGCAACCACACTCAGAAGTAGAAGACAAATTATGGATTTTAATATAACAACAAAAAGACACCTACAGAAATTAAAAAACTTGCTCAAAGTCAAATACCTAATAAATAAAATGTAGTACTTTGAGTCAAACCCAAGTCAGTGTGTTTCAATAAAGATAATAATCAATGAGTCTCATTTGGTTGTTAGATATTATATGTGATATATATATATATATATATATGTTACATTAATTCTTGTAAAATTTGGCATGTATACTAGTACCCCCATCACTACTGCATATAAAAATAAAGTGAGTTACAAAGTTTCCTGGGTCACATAATGAGTGACAGGCAACACCAGGTTTCACACACAGGCCTAGAACCACAGAGGTCACAGCTTTTCCAGCTATGCTGGCCTGATCAAGACCAGCAGTATTCACTCTGTCTTGAAGCCAAAAAATTTTGACTACTCAGTAAACTAGACCTAGACATAACTTTGGATTATCCTACAAGCCTTTAGCTAAACTAGATTCTTCATTTCCTCTCTATGTACCGCTAATCTAAGTTATTCTGAAAATTATCTGTATATCTTTCCAGCATGAAGTTATAACTTGCATATCTTTCAAACAAAAGAAAATATGTCTCACAGTAATTTTATTGAACTACTCCAAGGCTGTCATCCTCCTACTCTGTTAACAGATAAAGTAACTTATGGTTAGTGGCTTCCACAACAATCACTTGACAAAATATCATGTCACTGTGATCTTCCACATACTAGGAGAAAAATTATAAAATGGAAGCTTAACAGAACCAAGCATTTAAAATACTTTTAATGTTCAAGAATATTCTAAAATATAGGTGTTAATGGTTCTCATTATTGAAATTGTATATGATCAGATCTCCAACACATGCAGGGTACTATCTTTGATGCCTAAAACTTCAGCAGCTTCTCCCCTTTTTATTTATAAAATAAGCAAAAGGCCAACCTGTGCAAAGAACATAGACTCTCTTCCTTCCAAGTACCTGCTCTCCAGCATAATCCGTGGTACTAATGATAAATAAGTTATTTCTTGTTTCGCATCTACTTACAACACTTATTTTAAGAAAGTTTTGCACATTCCAGAAATTGCAGTGATGAAAAATAGGGATTGAATTTAGAGGGCTTTGTGAATGGAAGAAAATTATAAATAGCTCAGTGTACTTGGAACATACTTGGGAAAGGAGGCTGTTCCACCCAATGGAGCCCCTCTCAGGTGGGGGTCCCTGTTTGTGTATCCCCTGCGCCTCCTTTTCTTGTAACCTTTTCCAATTCAATAGTGAGAAAAAGCCCTGGTCCCAGAATCCTGAAAGAATATGAACAATCCAAGGCAGAAGCAACACATAAAGAAGAATGAGGACCTAGTGAGAATCAGGACCTAGTGAGAACCCAAATGACTGCTGAGGATGCAGCCAGCATGCCACAAGGCTGACTCAAGGCCTTTTGGGAGAGATGTGTCTAATGTATGACACTTAGATATCTGCTCATTAAAGGAATACCACCAGGGAAACTGTAACACAGACTCTTTTATAATTCCTTTTTATTGTGAATTGTTTTCAACGTAAAATAAGCACTTTGAAAAAAGCCATATTTTTTCATAGATAGAAACTGTGAGTGGTGGTGCAGCCTTCTGTCAGTCACCCCTCTTGCAGCTTTCCAGCCCATTTCCAGCACTGCGAGCCCCAGAAAAATCCCACCAAACCTATATACTCAACTACCTCTCACGTGAAGTGGAAAGAGGAGCAGGTCTGTGAGTATGAATGCGACATACTGTACAGGGCAACTGCGACACACTGTGAATCCTCAGTATGTGTTAGAAAGGGAGGACGCAGGCCGGAGGGTTAGCTCAGTGGTTCCGGCACCTGCCTTGCAAGCGCAAGGACCTGAGTTCGATCCTCGGTTACCACATATAATGCTGGGCGTGGAGACTCATGCCCACCAACAATCAACACTGCATACCACAATGCCGGACGTGGTGGCTCACGCCTATAATCCCAGCACTTGGGAGGCAGAGACAGGAGGATTGCTGAGTTCGCGGCGGCTTGCCTGGGCTCCATAGTGAGCTCAGGGCCAGCCTGAACTACAAAGCGAGACCCTGTCTCCAAAAAGCAAAAAAAAAAAGAAAAGAAAAGAAAAAAGAAAAAAAAGAAAAAAAAGAAAGGGAGGACGCAAAGGAAAAGACAGATTATGTTTGCTATACTTTCTCTTAGATTCCAAGTAGTAAGACACAAAAAGATCTCAGAGGCCTAATTCTCAATAAGAATGCTAGTAGGCACCAGAATCCTTTTTAAATTGAAAACTGAAGGATTAAAATTTGCTCAAATTTAAAAGGGAAAAAAATAATGAAGGTACCAGGCACTGACATAAAAAAAATCATTTTGATCATAATAAATTAGATTTTTCAAACATTAATTGCCTGACTAAAACAGAAAAAAAATCATGAACGACGAGGTAAAGTATTTCAAAATTTAAACACACAAGAGAAAAGTACATTTTTAAAGAAAAACAAAAATCTTCATTTAAATCTAGGTAATGAATGGCCCAAAGAAGATGGATGAAATGGAAACTTCACTGTTATAGAACAGGGAAAGAAATTCAAAAGTTGTACAGAATATCTGTTTGAGATTTGGAACCAATATTTCAAAAAGAAAGTAGATATAGCCCTTGGTGATTTAATGAAATGTCCTCAAAATCCAAGGTTACAGGAAGGAAAGCAGGCTAATCAAAAAGGATTATTATAAAAACAATGGAAACTGGGTTAAATGATGAGTTTTCAAAAGATGCTTCACCCTGGAAATTTACTGCCCTTTTTAAGTTCCTCTTTCTGACTCACTAGATATAGTTTTTAATAAAAACCAAGAGAAAGAGCATATGAGTAATACTTTGAGTCAGCAGTTATTAAGAGTTATTTTTAAGAAAGGTGATATTTGATTTTAAAATCTTGCTGACCTTTAACATTTTATAATACCTACTATTCTAAATTTTTCTGAAAAAGTTACCAAGCTTTACCAAAAGTCGGCTCTTCTGTATGCACTATGCACAATTAAAAGACAAAAGTTAGCAAAAAGTTTGGTTGTCTTAAAAGCAATAGCACATTAAAAAGTAAACATTAATGCTACTTGGATTTTATTTTGTCAAATTTCATCATAAGATAAATTTTCTCAGTGAATACAGATAATAATAAATATATACAGGCAAAGATAAGGTACTAGTAAATGAATGCAGACCAGTAAGATACTAATTTCAGCTTAACAGAAAATCCTTTTTTATAGTAGGTATTGCTTATATAACCTGGGAAAGAATTCAGCTTTTACAATTTTCTATCTTTAATGCCTTGTTATCAAAAGTTCATAGCATTCAATGAATATTTAAAACTTACAGTGATGTGGCCAGGGATGTGGACATTAGACATTTTTATGGGTTTGGTCAGATAGGGTGACACTAAAATTAGCCTGTGAGTCCATGAATTTAATTTGGACCAGCCCATTGTGAACTCCTCCCAAATGGAGCCCCAGACATTATTAAAGGTAACCATATCAAAGGACTAAGTCCATTTGGGACTGTAGGTTGACAATGGCCACACAGGTGTCATGGAAGAGAGCCAAAGTTTGTCCAAGAGCTTGTGTAGTATTTTGAGTGAGTTCACTGACAGCAGCAGCAGTGGTGATCTGGTTGTTCAAGATGATTGAAGCAGTGGCAACTGCAGAGACTGCAGTTACTATGGACATAATGGTGATGATCCTTTATATCTCCCCAGGTGGTCTTATTGGGGTATAGTGGTGCTGGGTGGCATCGACATTTTGGGGGCCATTCCTGAAGCAAGAGCCTCCTCATTTGGCCTATTGGCATCTCGGGTAGCCATGTAGGCCTTGATATCTTTTGTCAAGGAGTCACCATTTTGTAGGAGCCACCATTCCACAGGCTGTGCTGCTCCCAACAGTTGTGGTCCAGGCTTGGGTTGAGGTAGAGGAAGGCCAGTGTCCTCCATGTGATCCAGTCATTCTTATGAAATGGCTTGTGGTAGACACCATGGAGGTGCTGGCCCATAGGGAAGCTGGGCACCTCTCTGGGAATGTCTCGCAGGACAGGCATGTAGAGCAATGGGGTCCAGGCTGGTTGGCTGGTCCAAGTACCACTGCTTCCAGTAGGCTTCCCTTGGGAAAGGGAGACCCAGAGGGGCTTCACCAATCAGTGGCAGCAGCAGCAGGAGACACAGGCCCCTGGCACCAGACATTGCCTTTGCCATTGCCTCTAGCACCTGGGGACAAGGCTCAGAAATGGTGCACAGGTGGGACAGTTTAAAGAGTGAAGCAGAAGTAGGGGCCAGTGGTCCATCAGGGGCAGCACCTGGGCACTGGCTGAAGGAAGAGAGGCGCTGGCACCATCTTGGGGTCACACCTTTGTGTTCACAGGAACAGAAGGGGCACAGGCACCATGTTGGGATTGAGCAAAGGAGTATATTTCCCACACTTGGACAAGTGAGGACAGTGGAACGAAGGTGGAAGGGGGCTTGACACATTAAAGAAGTAGTCTGCTGAGCTGCAAGGAGGGATCCCCATGAAGGTAAGGGCACTCACCCAAGAGGCGAGGTGAAGGATTACCTGAGGGCCCCCACATTTGGGCACCAGTTGTTATCATCACAGAGCTGCACAGGGGAGGGTGAGGTGTGAGTCACACACACACACCAGACTCTGGGGAGGTTTCTGGAACACTTCAGTCTAATGAATGCAGTGTAGGGCATTATAAAGCACAAGCAGTGGGAAGGGTTTATGGTGGTTACTGGAAATTGGTCTATGATTGTCAGAGGAGGGGGCCCAATGTTGAGCAGGACCAGGCAATCTCCAGCCATGGCATGCCCTCCCTCATTTGCTCAGTGCTTGCTTTGGTTTCAACTTAGTCTACCGAGGGCCAAAGGCTCTCTCAGGACCTAGAAGAGACTGGTTTGCAATACAGTTGGCTTAGCCAGACCTGGATTTCACCGCCATCCAGTACCACAAAAAATAAAACAAAATTCCCTGTAATTACAATCTGATACACCGCACCAAACCTGGGAATATCCCACATAGATACAGGCTTGTTTAGACTGTAAATTTCTGCCTTATGATGGAATCTGGTTCATCATGCCCATTCATCTAGTGCTAAATTGCTTTCCTTACTACTGCATAAACCTAATGAGAGTCCTTTACAAAAGAGGAATCATTTCCAATCTTCATCTTTCATTTTATATGATTCCTGGCAGGATAGAACTTAAAAAGAAGATATGCAATTTATATTCTTATACACCTGCATACACAGAAGAGCCCACAAATGTATCCATATATAGAACACACCCATTTGCAAAAGAGCTTATTGATTTGAAAATGTCAGTGGGAGGCTGCTCAAGATCAGAGAAAAACTCCATCAATGTGCTGTATCAATTCAGGTCTCAAAAGTAATAAAATCAATTCTAAAACAAAATTCGTTGAAGTGCAAAGAAAAGTTAATAAAGCCACTTCACTGTATATTTTAATTCTATAAAACCTTTAAGAAATAATATCCTGTGCTAGAGATTTAGCTCAGTGGTTCATGTGCCTGCCTACCAGGCACAAGGTCCCTGTTTCAGTACCCAGTAATCATGTACAGCAATACCAGGCATGCTGATTCATGCCCACCAGCAATCAGTACCGCATACCACAATGCCGGGCATGGTAGCTCATGCCTGTAATCCCAACACTCAAGAGGCAGAGGCAGGAGGATTGCTGAGTTTGAGGATTGCTGAGTTCAAGGCTTGCCTCGGTTACATAATGAGCTCAGGGCCAGCCTGAACTACAAAGTGAGACCCTGACTCCAAAAAAGAAAGAAAGAAAGAAATTTGTTGTTTTATAACAAATCATCTGTTAAATCAATGCAAGCATGTTTTTTAAAATTATTTTGGAATTGCTTTGGAATTCATTATTTTTAAACAATGATGGAAAGGTAATTTTAATATTTTATTCTGTACCTAACTTTCCTATCCCCAGAGGAAAACCTAACATTTTATATTAATGGACATAAAGAATATAAAAATTGATTTTGACATGAGCTTTTCCAAATATATAGATTTATATACTATATTAGGTTTGGATTTTATGGACTGATGCTTCTCTATGATAATTAAGCTTCTGTTTAGTGTTTTACATCATGATAAAATGTGGAAAATAATGTTTTCCAGAATTGATGTCACCCATCTAAAAACCGGTTCATCTGTATAAACTGAAAAGAAAGTCTTTTTTTAATTTTCACTTAGAAGTTTTGGGTTAGAATTAAGAGCAAATAAATAAGGACTAATCAATATGATCTCCCTGGGGAGGGTTTCAAAAATATAGATGCTGGTATCTGACATTTGTTCATTTAAATGTAATTCCTTAAGATCAGGAAGGCTACTCTGATTTTTTTCAATTTTAATTTTATCTTTATTGGTACATTGTATATACACATCATGATCACACTCAATATGGGAATTTGTACCAGTATATGGCACAATTTACTTCTCATTTTTTTCCCATTCCTCTACCCACCCCACAACCTACACCCCCTAAATAAATACATAAGCTTTGTTTCCCAGCCCAGTTTGTGATAGCTCAATCTTGGAAACAACCCAGTGCCCATCAACTGGAGACTGGATGGAGAAGTTGTGGTTTTTATAGAAAAATATCACTCTGCCTTGAAGAATGATAGGTTTGAATCATTTATACTCAAATGGGCATACCTTCAGTACATACTCATAAGTGAAATAAATAGGTCACAGATGTGTAAATATTGCATCTGTTCTCTTGTATGAGAAATTGAAGATGTTAATGGGTTCTAGAAGGCCATTCTGATTTTTAAGAGGATCTATTAAAATTAAAATTATTTGAAATGAAAACATTCTGACTCAGTTTAGTATAAAGACTAGAAGATGAGTTTAACTTAATTCTTATATATTAAAGTTTGTCTTAATTATTAACTAACATGTTTTGAGAATTAATAGAAAAGCTTCTGGTAACTTGTTTCTATAAAGTATTCATGATTGAGTAGAAAATAATCTGAGAAGGGCAAGAAAGATCCTGAATGCTGACACATAGAGTAACAACATATGTGTGTACAATTTTCATCCTAGACGGGAAAATGATGGTATCTTTAGAGTACACAAGCTACCTTCTCATTCCTCTATTTTTCTAAAAAGTACTCTAAGTGATTGTGTCAGTAAATTTTCTTATGACTAAGATACAATACCCTATAATAAATTTGAAACTTTTAGAATGGAAGATTTAACCTACCTTAGTGTTTCAGGAGAGTCAGTGCAAGATTAGCTGGCTACAAAGCAGTAATATCCATATCATGGCAGAAGGGAAGAAAGGAGAAAGCTACTTAGTACATGATGATGGGAAAGCAGAACAAAGGAGGAACAGTGACAGACAGGAAAAGGCAAGTGACCATATACATTATCCAAGGTCATGAATCACATATGCTCACCCAGACACACTCAAGAGCATACTTTGCTCATCCATTTAAAACAATGAGGTTGGGCCAGATATTTAGTTCAATGCTACCAGCACCTGGCTAGCAAGCACAAGGTCCCTGGTTCGATCCCTAGTAACCACATACAATACCAGGCATGGTGATTCACACCCACCAGGAATCAGTGCCACATACCACAGTGCTGGGCATGGTGACTTATGCCTGTAATCCCAGCACTTAGAGGCAGAGACAGGAGGACTGCTGAGTTCTAGGCTTGCCTGGGCTACATAGTGAGCTCAGGGTCAGCCTGAACTACAAAGCAAGACCTCTTAAAAAACAAAAACAGAAACAACAAGGTTTTTGGGGAACAGGTTTTGGGAGAAATAATTGGAAGGTCAAAATTGATCAGGCCTTCCTGGTGCAGATGGACTCTGTACTCAACTCAACTTCACCTTTGCTAACAACAAAGACTCTGGTCCTCCCACATGCTGTGATGCTTCAAGGCTGAACTACTCCATTGCCAGTGTCTGCCCTGCCCAGTGGGATCTTCATCTGCATAATGTCTCTAGGACTATTGGAGGTGTCAGCCCTGCCCACAGGGTCTGTTACATTCTGTTACTGGAGAGGTGCTGAATAAAAGGTGTGGTAGGCTGGGACCTGGGGTCTTTTGCTACCCAGAGTAGCGTGGATCAGGCCCAAACTTAGCCTCTTTGAACCTCATTTCTGCCTACTTATTAATTATTATTTCACCATGTGCCGTCAACTCACAGGACACTAGAATCTAATGAAAGGTTCTAGTTATGTTCCCTTCCCCTGGTTCCCACGGAGTTTGATATATAAGGATTAATGGTCATCAGTGAGACCTTGTAAACTTCATACCTAAAAACATTTTCTTAAACCACTCAGAATCTCCAGATAAAGACATAGCAAGCTTGTAATTCCACCTAACATAATAAAACTATACTGCATACAATCAGAAATTCAATAATCTCCTCCTCAAAGTTTCAATAATCCTACTGTTTTACAAAAGGCCAAGTTTAAGTGTCTTCTATGACTCAAAGCAAACTCTTACCTACAAACCCCTGGAAAAAATAAAGAAAAAAAAAACCTACATAACCCCAAAGAACCATGGCACAAGGTAAACATTCTCATTCCAAAAGGAAGGAATGGAGAAAAGGAGAAAAATTGGACCATGACAAGATGTAAACATATGACGTTAAACACTAAGTCCTATAGTTTCATATATGGCATCTGGGACACATGCTGCTGGTAAAATGTGAGTACCGAAGGGCATGGGTGGCCTTATCCCTATTGTTTTCTGGTTGCAACCCACACAGCCTCTCTTGGCTTTCCTCTAATCACTGCCTCCATGTTGCTGGCATCTCCAACTTTTGGGAGTCACCACTGTACTTTTGGCTCCATTCTTACTGTTTTATATATTCCTTGCCTGGACTCCCACACCATCCTTTAAAACCGTGATACATGTCCACTTGACCCCACATCTCTGGCATTTTGTACATCATTCCAATCAACAACATATGGACATGCCAAGGTCTGCTGTCAGCAGAAGCAGTACCATGCCCTTTTGTAACATGGCTGCAGAAGCCTGAATAGCTGAGTATGGTAGACTAAATCCCAAGAACCAATTCCTTTGCAAACATTTCTCAAGGAGGTATCCCAAGGACTGTCTTTTCAAATGAAAAGTGAACAGTTTTGCACACTTAAATCTCTAATGGATGGGATCTTGCTGATTCTTGAAATGCCTTCAAGACTCCATTCCTCTCATACCTGCACAAAGTTCTTGGTTTCTTTTTGTAGCCATACATCCTTTGGTCCCAAATTTATACATGGTTCCTTTTGGGCCATTTAAGTTTTTCACACTTTTTGTTCTGCCTTTTGTGTCTAATTTTCAAAGAAAATCTATTTAAAAGCAAGAATCACTGCCCATTCCAAAGGTTGAATATTGAGTTCTCTGGAAATTGCCTTCTTCAGATTAATTAGTCCACTACCCTTAAACTACCTTCCACAAAGGCTCAGGACATCTGTAAAACACAGAACAAAGTTTAGGCAGTATAATAAATATGGCCTCTGGTCCAAATGCCAAAGAGGTCCTTGTCCTCAACTGAAACTTCCTGAGCCTATCTCCACATTTCTATCAGCATTATAAACAGAGGAGAGGAGCAGTGCCAGACAGAGAAGAACAAAGGATGAAACACTAATCAAGGTCATGCCTCCTTGATCAATTCAGACACAACCAAGAGGATGCTTTATTTATCTACTGATGTTTTTCATCTCAATGAACTTATATATCAGGAATAATAGTCACAGTGATGTGATATAAAGGATACACAAATTTTCTCAGAGAGAGAGAAAATATGAACAAAGATATTTCAAAAGTACGAAATATCATAATATTTTTATATAATCAGTAAAATTAAACTTGATTACTTGTGTGGAAGACAGTACATAAATGTTACTTTGTAATAAGGGAACTGATAAATAACAATACAACTTCTTAAATACATAATAGCCTTTATTAACCTAAACATTTCCTAGGAAATGTTCTCCTTTAATTAGTCTTGAAAAGCAATGATAATAAACTAAAGCACTAACACAGATCACGTTGCCACTGTTACTGTTGTACATAAAAAAGACATTCTTTAAGTTTGTAACAGAGTGAATCACAAATAATTCATTTCACTACAACGACATAGAGCTTGAAAAAGAAAAGATAGAAAATGATATCACATGAAAAATGTAATCTAAAGAGAGCAGGAAGTATATGCCTATAATTTCAGTATTCTGGGAAGGTGAGGCAGGATCGTAACTTGTAGCCCACCATGAGCAACTGAGGAACTTATCAAGCCTTTCTCTCAAAATAAAATAAAATTTAAAAACTGGAGATGGGCAAAGGCTCTGGCTTTGATACCAGTTGGGAGAGAGAGAGAGAGAGACTGAGAAACAGAGAGAGACTAAATACAGAACAGGATTAGTTAGTTATATAACATAACAGTATTCAACTTAAAAACTGTAAAATAAATTTAAAAGACAAAAAAGACTATCATGTGATAATCAAGTGGCCAGAGTAGAACTATGATGTAATATTTGTAAATATATTTGAGTCCAACAGTAAAGCCAAAAAATAAATAAGGTGAATATTAGGTAGTGATCAAATTTGACACTTCACTTTCAACAATGAACAGAACATCCAAAAAGAAAATCAACCAAGAAGCATTAAAATTAGTCTACAAACTCTAGAATCAGTTATACCTAACAAATATTAGCTTATTATCCCACCCAATACCTTCCACTGAATAGCATGAATGAGGACACAACTGTATGTTTTTATGAGCCTGTCTTTCCAGAGAATGACACTCAGCATCAATATCACTGCATTTTATCACTTTGCACAAAAATGTGACAGAGAACAATCAGAACTGTTTCAGAAAGTGGTTATCATGATGGAATAAGTATGCTCAAAACAAGATATTTTGAGGTAGACTAAAGGCAATGTACATTTACTCTATTTTTTTTTATTTAAGCTGTCACCATATATTTTGGTCACCGTTCATTAAAAAAGCCAACAAAAAAGATAAAAATGTCAAATTTCCAACTAGAATAACTTTAAAAACAAAAATGCAAATAAAAAGGAGAATTTCAATAAACATTATGGAAACATAAAAGATCATATGAGACTGTTTAAAAACAACTATATAACAATTATACAAATTAGAAAACCTAGAGAAGTGGATAAATTTCTGAGTATGTACCAATTTCTGATCACTTACCAAGATTTAGTCATGAAGATATAAAAATTCTGAACAGATCAATAGAAAGTGAAGAAGATGAATTGGTAATGAAGTCTCCTATCAGAGGAAATCAGAGCCTGACAGCTTCACGGCTAAATTCAATCAAACATTTAAAGAAAAATAACAGCAAGCCTTTTCTAACTCTAAAATTGAAGAAGGAAATGTCCAAAACATATTCTACAAGGTAACATGCTCATGACCCCAAGTCAGACACAACAACAAAGAAAACTACAGTCAGTATTCCTAATAAACATATGAGTAAAAATCCTCTGCAGAAAACTGAATTCAGCAGCACATTAAACAGATCATTAATCATGATCAACTGAGATTCTTCACAAGGATACAAGGATGTCTCAGAATATGCAAATCAGTAAACAATGTAGCATATTAAGAGAAGCAGAGTAAACACACATGTTAATTTCAGAAGAAGAAAAACAAGAAAATTCAACAAACTTTCATGATCAAATCTCAACAGATTAGGTGCAGAAGGAATAAATATACTGACACAAGAAAAGCCAGGTATGACAAACACAAGAAAAATTTTCTCTAAAATATTGATTGAGATAAAGACACCCACTTTCATCACCTGTGTTCAACAAGTCCTAGTGGCAAGGCTTGTATTCGCACCTAGCGCTCAAGCCTTAGGCGTTCAGAGATGGGGCTTTTCAGAGCTGACTGGTACTAAGGTGCATGATATTGAGAATAAGAGGATGTGGGACCAAATCACTCCATTGCTCTGAATGTGGCTAAATGGATTTACTGAAGGCAGAAGCCCCAATCTGGATGTGGGTGGCACCACTCAAAAGGCCTGTAGCCTGGGTGGGATATAAGGGAAGGGAAGGCTCACAGCTGGTGCTGCTTTGCCAGTTTGCTGCCTTCTGCCCATCTTGCCATGAACTGGTTCCTCTGTATGTCCCTTTGCAATGCCACCTTGCCTTGGAGCCAGCAAACTAAGGACTGAAACTTCTGCAAAACATGAGCTGAAACAAAACTCTCCTCTTTTGTGTCAGGTGTTTTGTCTCAGCAATGAGAAAAATAAGTCATCTAGATAAAGCCATTAGATAAAAGAAAGACATAAAACACATCCAAAATGAGATGGAAAACTGTATAGTCTACAGAATAATGACTGCATATGTAGAAACTCTCAAGACTTTCAAAACGTTTTGTGTTTAATAAATTAATAAGATTTCTTGATAGAAAAATCTACAAACAAAACCAGACCCACTCCTATATCCTCTCAGCAAAGTATCAAAAAAGAAATCAAGAAAACCTACTTACAATATGTTGGAAACAATTTTGTTTGGGAGAAATAATTGGAAGGTCAAAACTGACCAGGCCTCCCTGCAGATGGACTTTGGACTTTACTCACCTTCACCTCTGGCAACAAGGACTCTGGTGGTCCCACATGCTGTGATGATTCAGCCTGCCCTGTCCTCACAGAACTATGCCATTGCTGGTGTCTCCTCTACCCTCTTAGAAATATGCCATTGCCATTGTCTGTCCTGCCCTCTGAGTCTTTGTTACATTTTATTACTCTAAAGGTGCTGAATAAAAGGTGTGGCAGGCTGGGGTCTGGGGTCTTTTGCTATTCAGAGTAGCATGTATCAGGCCCAAGCTCAGCTTCTCTAAGCCTCACTTCTGCCTAGTTACTATTTCACCTTGTGCCATCGACTCACAGTAGACTAGAACCTAATACAAAGGTACTAGTTATGTTCCCTTCCCCAGTTTCCCACAACAATAGCTCCAAAATAACTAGGAAAAAAATTCAGCAAAGACATGGAAAAATTTTATGCTACAAACTATAAAACATTAATGAAAGAAACTAAATAAGGCATATATACACATGCAAGGGTGCATACACACACACACACACACACACACACACACACATACCACACAGTCCCTGTTCAAGGACTGAAAGAATTAATATTATTAAAATATCCATGGTACATAAAGCCATACGTAACTTCAATAAAATTGTTATCAAAATACTGACATTCTGCAAAGATAGAAAAAAAAACCCTAGAATTCATATAGAACTGCAAAAGAATTTGAAGAGTTAAGTATCTCATGAGAAAAAAACAAAAAGCTAGAGGTATTACATCACCTAACTTTAAAATATGCTTAAAAGCTGTTATCATCAATACAGCATGGTTTTGGTATAAACTACATATATATATATAAAAGAATCAAGAACACAGAGATTGATCTCACTGACACCTGAAGTTTTGTTTTTTGTTGTTGTTGTTTTTTTAACTGTTGTTATTGTCATTTTTTCGGAGGAGATATTAGGGACTGAACTCAGGACCATGTGAGGCAGGCACCAGAATCACTGAGCTAAATCCCCAGCCTAACACCTGAGTTTTGACAAGAGCAACAAGAATACACAACAGAGGGAAAAAAAAAAAGTTCTTTTTCAATACAAGACTGAGAAAGCTGGATATACACATTCAGAATAATAAAAATAGAGCCCTATTGTAATCAATCTCCCACTATCAGATCTTCCTTTCCAAAGTCCCTACTCTTTGCTGTTGCTCACTTTAAAACAGCCAGACAGATCATTCAAAGTAAAGGTTTGTCAGTGAGAAATATAATATAGCGCCATTTCTTTTTAACAGAATTACTTTCTCCTCTCCCCAATCTTCTCCCTAATCTTTTAACAACCTATCCTTCTCCTATATTTTATACTGGAAAGAACCAAAATTCTTCTTCCTTTCTGAACCATCAGGTTAGCTTTCTTAAAATCTTCAGTATACAAAAACAAGAAAGCTTATGTTGAGGAATTTAATCCTATTTACCTGATCTTTAACAAAACAATACCAACTGTAAATTAGCATGATAATTTTAAAAAACACCAGGTAGGCAGTCACCTTTCACCATAATCTAACATGTGCATAATTTATGTGATATTACGCTCATACATAAACTACCATTTAGTCATAAAATCATAAATATAAGTCAGTTAGTAGGCTCTCCTAAGTGGCTTTGAAACCGAACCATGTATCTCAGAAAGAATAATTATAGTAAGAGAAAGACAAAAACCCAATTCAAATAAATGCATATTCCCCGAATTTCCTGGAGTTTTTACTCCACTGCTCCTTATCTCACAATATTGAATATTTCTAAAACAGCATTAACAAGGTCCAAATGACTAGTTGAGACTCGTACAGCAAATACAGCCTATTCTACACCAACCTGTATCAAAGAAGGACTCAAGCCATGGTCAAAGGTTTATGCTGGCTCCAAACAGTGGAAATATATAATCTCTGGTGTGTATTCTAGTGTGATGGATCCAAGATGGATCCCATCAGCCCACCAAACACAGAGATCCAGTGTACCAGGGCCTCCTTTTCCCTCAAATCTCCATTTAGGGAGTTCAAGGTTATAAAAGACTTACGGGAGGGCTAGAGATTTAGCTCAGTGGTTCCAGTGCCTGCCTGACAAGGGCAAAATCCCTGCTTTGATCCCTAGTAACCACATACAACAATACCAGGCATGGTAACTCATGCCCAGCAGCAATCAGTACCATCACATACAACAGTGCCAGGCATGGTGGCTCACACCTGTAATGCCAGCACTCAGGAGTCAGAGACAAGAGGATTGCTGAGTTGAGGCTTGCCTAGGCTACAAAGTGAGCTCAGGGCCAGTCTGAAATACAAAGTGAGACTCTGTCTCAAAAAAAAAAAAAGGATCTTTCTATCAAATACCATCTCCATCACAGAGATGAATCAGAACCTCTACCTCCTGTAGCTAGTATTAGCATTTTAAGTTGAGACAGATGAATTACTTTACTGTAAATCAACTCACATGAGCCTGATAGAAGTGAGAATAGTCATTGCAGAGGAGAACAATCATGAGGAGAACAGTCATTACAGAGGCTTCCCTTTAGAAATTAAAATACCATGCGAAAAGATAGTTTAAAAACACAGGGAGATGAAGAGAAAGCAATTCTGTTAAGGACATCTTCCTCAGAGAGCTGCTCTATTGCACTGCCTACTGTGGATCCTTCATTCTGTGTATATGGGAAGTGGGAAAACTGATCCAAGGGCCGCTTCAATTGGACAAGGGCTAAGCATGATGAGTTTAGAGTGGAAGGTCTGACTTTAAGTGAGACATCTGCCATCATCTCTTATTATACACAGAAATCAACTCAAAATGGATTAAAGACTTAAGTATTAGACCAGAAATTATGAACCAGTAAAAATTACACATAGAAAAATACAACATTGGTAGAGACAAAATGTTTGTCAAAGAACTCAAAAGCACAAGAAAAGTGACAACTGACAAATGGGATTATATCAAACTAAGTTTCTGCATAGCAAGCAATCAATAAAATGAAGATACAACCTACACAGTGATGGTAAGAAATACAAACTGTGGACCAGTTAAAGAATTAATAACCAGAAAATATAAAAGGATCTCAAATAACTCAACGAGAAAAACAATCCTAATCAAAAATAAGAAAAGACATAAGTAGCCATTTCTCAAAAAAGACACATAGTCAAAAAGTACATGAAAAAATCATCAAGGGAAATGCAAATCAAAACCACAATGAGGGGCCGGAGGGTTAGCTCAGTGGTTCCGGCGCCTGCCTCGCAAGTGCAAGGACCTGAGTTCGATCCCCGGTAACCACATATAATGCTGGGCGTGGAGACACGCCCACCAACAATCAACACTGCATACCACAATGCCGGACGTGGTGGCTCACGCCTGTAATCCCAGCACTCGGAAGGCAGAGACAAGAGGATTGCTGAGTTCACGGTGGCTTGCCTGGGCACCATAGTGAGCTCAGGGCCAGCCTGAACTACAACGCGAGACCCTGTCTCAAAAAGCAAAAAAAAAAAAAAAAAAA
>PVIC010021177.1:0-28829 GCA_004025085.1 Thryonomys swinderianus
GGGGATCGAACTCAGGACCTTGCACTTGCAAGGCAGGCGCCGGAACCACTGAGCTAACCCTCCGGCCCTAAAAGAGCTACTTTTGATAGCTAGTTTCCACATCCACTGCATTTTCTTTTGAGTTTTACTAGCAAATGATTCATAGAGTCAGCTACTATATTATTAATATAGGGTGCTTGCATTTTTCAAAGGCATTTCATGTCATGATTGGCATGGATTTATATTTCCAGGAACATTTACAGTTAAAAAATATATTCACAAAGTATGAAAAGATGATGAAGTAATTGCATCTGACCATAAATCTTATCTATAATAAATCAATATCAAGTTTTGCAAATTGAACATTCTATAGATACACAGAACTGGTTAACAAATTTATAATGGACAACAGAAACTTGTCCTATTATAAAATACCATGTTAATGAGAAATTCATAAAAATTCAAAAATTTTGGTAACAAAAAGTCACCTGCTCAGTTTCTGATATCATGTTATCATCAGCGAAGAGATTTGGGGAAAAGATGACAACCAGAACTCAGAAGTTAGTTTGTGAAATATATTTGGCCAAAATACAAAAATACTTCTCACTTAAATGTTTTCCCAAACAAGTTATTAACTAGGTATCACTGCATCCTGGGCTCTTGTATTAGGCCTTCCTAGTTAAGGCCAACATCTGGTAAAAGCTTTGTTAGTTGTTTGTAGCAACTTAGAGTCCATTGTTCAAATTGTGCTTCATGACACCATCTCACAAGAAGATAACTGTCTGACAAATTTATGCGCATTTCCCTGGGAAACTGTTAAAACAGGTCATATAATGCAATGCATGTGGCTATCTCAAATTAAGGGAAGTTTATGTAATATTCATATTAGAACAGCAACCTTGAGATGCAAAGAAGTCATGTAATTTTTACCCCCACAGTTCTATTCCACATGAAGAGGCACAGCTCATGCATTCCTTTAAAGTCCTTTTAATTAAGCAATGTTAAATGATAACATCTTCTGAAATTCAGCTTCTAATTTAGATCACTAAATTTACTTGTGTGATTAAAGTTGTTTGTGGTGGGGTCCAGTTTCATAAATTTGTAGAGGGCAAATGTGCAACTCACTGATGTCAGTCCTTTTTTCTTCTGTACTGGGGATCAAACCCGGGTCCTTGCACTTGTGAGGCAGGCATAGGAACCCGTGCACTAAATCTCTGGCCCTAGTGTCCGTCTTTCGAATGCGCTGATGTGAAAATGATGCCCCCCCACTTGTAATCAGGCACTAGACACTTCTCAACATAAAGACTGCTGCTTGTGAAGGGAGGGTGATTTTTATTTTTCATAGGTTTGCTTTTACCTCCCCATTTCTCTTTGCTTCACATGCATATATGTGTGTATCATATACATATGCATACAGGCATATGTCTACATAAATGGGTGTGAATCATAAATACACTGATGTGTGCATCTACATATATTACATACATACATGTGTGTATAGACCCTCATTCATCATTATTATGTTTTATTTCATATTATATAGTTGCAATGATATTCCATTTAGGGAAGATGGTAACCTTAGAAGCCTACATGGGAAATGAACATGTAATCTAAAATAGCTACTTCTGTTACAGCATAAATAAAATATGCTGTAGCAATTTGACTTAATCTTACAAAAACCAAGGTCGGGTAGACAGCAATATGGGCAATATTGAGTTTGTAGAAACATTGTTTTACGTTTTTGTATTTTAGATTAACATTCCTGCCATGAGAACAGAAGCAAGTTGTCTGTTGTGGATTGGCTTGTCATTCTAATTCTTTCAGATGAGAACTTTGTGCAGATTTGTGTATCACTGGTCACCATGACAACAACACTGAAAGCAACGACATGTACCGGAAGTGACTGTCTTGTAGAAGAAGGCTAGAGAGTTCTGTTGTGGTTTTTACTATACATTGTACTGACTTTGTACAGTAGTTTAATTGCCTAAAACTTGTACACAAGAAGCTATCCAAACCATAGACTCCTCTCTGGATATCTGACCTGCGAGAAGAGCAGAGGGGGATTAAAAAAAGGACACTGTGGTGGTACTGCTATTCCCTCCTGTCAACTGCTGATGTGCGCACCAGATGTGATGGAGCAGTGACAAAGGGAGAAATGGGGCCATAGTGTATTGATTGGGAGCAGGTCACAGAGCTTGCTGCGGTTAAGGGTTGGGGGTCACACACAGAGGCATAAACAACACCCTTGAGCTGGTCTTCTTCACTGGCAGCTCTGTTCTAAGCTCTTACTGTCATTGACTAATTTCTTGGTATTTCTCTGTTCAAATTTCAGAAAAAGTTTGTTCTGTTGCACCTGGGTCTGCCAACCACCCAGGCCTTGGGTCAGGTGGGCTACTTGTCTGTTGTCATGGGGCTGCACACTGGAGGGTAAGGTGCAGAGTCACACATACACATCAGACTCTGGGGAGGTTTCTGGAATGCTTCCATTTAATGCATACAGTGTAGGGTGTTATATAGTACAAACGCTGGGAGGGGTTTGCGGTGGCTATTGGGGATTGGTCTATGGTTGTCAAAGGAGGGGCCCAATGTTGGGGAAGACCAGGCACTCTCCTGCTGTGGTGTGCCCTTTAGATCAATGCTCACTTTGGTCTCAACTCAGTCTACCGAGGGCCAAGGGCTCTTTCAGGACCTAGGAGACTGGTGTGCGGTGCAGTTGGCTCAGCCAGACCTGGGTTTTGCCATCATCTCCTCCCCTCTGTTTGGAGCTGATGGCCCCTGCCAACCATATGGCATTTTTATGGGTTTGGTCAGACAGGACAACCCTAAAATTAGCCCATGAACTTAACTTGAACCAACCCATTGTGAATCCCCAAAGGGAGCCTCAGACATTTTTTTTTTTTTTTTGAGACAGGGTCTCGCTTTGTAGTTCAGGCAGGCCCTGAGCTCACTATGGTGCCCAGGCAAGCCGCCGCAAACTCAGCAATCCTCCTGTCTCTACCTCCCGAGTGCTGGGATTACAGGCGTGAGCCACCACGTCCGGCATTGTGGTATGTGGTGTTGATTGTTGGTGGGCATGTCTCCACACCCAGCATTATATGTGGTTACCGGGGATCGAACTCAGGACATTGCGCTTGCGAGGCAGGCGCCGGAACCACTGAGCTAACCCTCCAGCCCGAGCCTCAGACATTATTAAAGGTAACCACATCAAAGGACTAAGTCCATATGGGACTTTAAGTTGACAACGGCAGCACAGGTATCATGGAAGAAAGCCTAAATTTGTCCAAGGGCGTGTGTAGTATTTTGGCTGAGTTGATTAACAGTGGCAGCAGTGGTGATCTGGTCGTGCAAGGTGACTGAAGCAGTGGTGGCTGTGGAGACTGTGCTAACTATGGACGCAATGATGGCTGAGATCCCCAAATCACGTTTTCTGTGTGGGTAGAGCATAAGGTTAAACAGGGGGTCACTGCCCACCCAGTCTTTGGTAAGGGGTGGGCACACACACACACAGTGAAAGGCAAAATTGTTGAGTTGGGGGTATAGAACACACAGTACGAGTCACCGTGCAAGTAGGAGGTCAAGAGACTCCAGAGATGGAAGCATTGGCTCCAAGAACAAGGAAGATGGGTAAATGGTCTTTAGGTCACTAGGGCAGAGGGAGAGTCAGTTGGAGGTGAGGTACAAAAGCAGACAGAGGAAGGAGAGGCAGAAGTATTCCATGTGGTATCAGTGGGAGACTTGGGGTGGATGCATTGCCAAAGGGTCAAGGAAGGGAGGAATTCTAGTTGATTGTGATTAGAAGAGGGGGGTTGGGAACTAGGGCTCATACTCATGTGACCACGGCCTGGGAGTTGGCAGTGGGTACAGCAGACAGGAGGACAACAAGCATTGGTCCTGATATGGGCGGTGGGGAGGGGGTGCCTGGAGAGGCCAAAGTACGAGCTTGGTTGTAAAGGTCCTTTATGTCTCTCTAGGTGAGCTTATTGGGGCATCATGGTGCTGGGTGGCTTTGACATTTTTTGGGCTGTTCCTGAAGTGAGAACCTCCTCATTTGGTTCACTGGCATATTGGGTGGCTGAGTAGGGCTTGACTTTTTTTTTTTTTTTGTGGTAGCAGGGATTGAACTCTGGTCCTTGTGCTTCCAAGGTAGGTGCTATACCACTTGAGCTAAATCCCCAGCCCTGGATTGACATCTTTTGTAGGGAGCCACCATTCTGCAGGCTGAGCTGCTCCTAAGAGTCGTGTTCCAGGATTTTGTTGAGGTAAAGAAGGCCAGTGTCCTCTGCATAGATCCAGTCATTCCTGTGAAGCGGCTTGTGGTAGAAGCCCTGGAGGTGCTGGCCCAGGTGGAAGCTGGGCACTTCTCTGGGTGTGTATTCCAGGGTGTGCACCTAGAGCAGCGGGATCCCGGCTGGCTGGTCCAAGTCCTGCCGCTCCCAGTAGGCGTCCCTTGGGAAGCAGAAGCCCAGAGGGGCCTCGCTGAGCAGTGGCAGCAGCAGCAGCGGCAGCGGCAGGAGTCACAGCCCCACAGTATGGCCTGTACCATTGCCTCTGGCGGCTGGGGATGAGAATCAGAAGCGGCTGTGCAGGTGGGGCCCTTTAAACGGAAGGAAGGGCCTGTGATCCATAGGGGGGCGGTGCCTGTTGTCCACCGGAAGAGAAGAGGCACCGGGGCCATTTTGGGATTGCGCAGAGGAGTAGAGGATAATTCCCATACTTGTAAAGGTGAGGTTGGTGGAAAGAAAGTGGAAGGGGGTTTGACACATTAAAGAAGCGGCCTGCTGGGCCGGAGATTTAGCTCAGTGGTTCCGGTGCCTGTCTCACAAGCGCAAGGTCCTGAGTTCGATCCCGGTATCCACATACAATGCTGGGTGTGGTGACTCCCGCCCAGCAACCATCAATGCTACATAGCACAGTGCTGGGCGTGGTGGCTCACGCCTGTAATCCCAGCACTCGGGAGGCAGAGACAGGAGGATTGCTGAGTTTGAGGCTTGCCTGGGCTCCATAGTGAGCTCAGGGCCAGCCTGAAGCGCAAAGTGAGACCCTGTCTCAAAAAAAAAAAAAAAAATGCGGCCTGCTGAGCTGCAGGAAGGGGCGTGGCCTGCTGGGCTGCAGGGAGAGAAAGAGTTATTCCTCACGAAGGTAGGGGCACTCACTGAGAGTAAGTGACCTGCTGGGCCACGTGGAAGAGGAATTCCCCACAAAAGTGGGGGCACTCACCTGAGAGGCGAGGCGAAGGATTACCCGAGGGACCCACATTTGGGTGCCAGTTGTTGTCGTCGCGGAGCTGCACACAGGAGGGTGAGGCTCAGCGTCACACATGCATACCAGGCTCTGGGGAGGTTTCTGGAACGCTTCCATTTAATGAATGCAGTATAGGGCGTTATATAGCACAAGTGGTGGGCGGGGTTTGTGGTGGCTTTGGGATTGGACTATGGTTGTCAGAGGAGGGGCCCAACGTTGGGGAGGACTGGCCAATCTCCTGCCCTGGGTGCCCTCATTAGTTTAACGCTTGCTCAATTTAGTCTACTGAGGGCCAATGGCTCTCTCAGGACCTAGGAGACTGGCGTGTGGTGCAGTTGGCTCAGCCAGACCTGTATTTCACCATCACTTGTCATCCCTAGTCAGGGCTGGGTCACAATGCATGGCCAGGACAGGCAATGACCAGCTTCTTTGAGCATAGGAGCAGATCAAGCCAAGCCCAGCAATGCTGATCTGTGGTTGGCTCGTGCCCAGCATGAGGGAGAGAGTAGGGGCTTTGATCTTCAAAACCTAGAACAGGCCAAGAGGTTTTATATTTTTTACTTTGCTTAGCTTATTTCTCTACTTCTTTCTCCTCATTTTCCTTCTTCTCCTCCTCCTCCTTTCCCTTCTTGTTCCTTTCCTCTTCTTCATGGAAATGGGGATTGATTATCTAGGGCTTTCATACTGAGCTGCATTCCCAGCACGTTTAAACTTTAATTTCAGGATGGGGTCTTGCTAAGTTGCCCAGTAGGATTCAAACTGCTGTCCTCCTGCCTCAGCCTCTCAGATTATAGGTGTGTGCCACCCAGCCCTTTTGCTCACCTTTCTCTGAGGTCTGACAGGGGAGCAGTGTTGGAGGGAAGGAGTCCTTTGAAACTAGATCCAGTTACATTTCAGACAAATTAAAGAAAATATTACTTTACAAAGTAGAAGGTAACTCATAGAATGCTCTATTCCAAAGCAGAGAGCTAGGAATAAAATATAAAAGAAATAGCCGTAAATTTTATCTATGAAAATAACACAAATTATTAATAAGGGAATAGTTAAAAATTGTGGTAAATTGACATTATTCAATATCATACAGTATGTAAAAATGATTAATATGAAAACCAAAGCACTGTATGCTTGATCCAAAACTGAAAGAAAAAGAATGCTAACATTTAAATATAAAAAGATTACAACTTCATGAAAATGTGTGCATAGAACACAGAAAACTTTTGCTTCTGAGTGTAATTGTTCTCTTTGAAAATCTTTTATTGTTATTATAAAGCATATTTTTCAAAAAGGTTAAAAATAAAGAACTAAGAAATACAGCTGTTTTAGCAGAGGTTGCTATAGAAATTGCCCCTCTGTGCCATTTGCTTCTGTGTTCTTACCAGGGTGGACCTGGCTGCTACCTTCAGTTAATGGATGAGGAAGCTGAAGATCAAGGAGGTGAAATAATTTTCTCAGTTAGAGAGAGGGGTTTGAACTAAGCTGTTTTGCTCTTGTTCCTTGGCTGTTTGGATCATTTTAGGCAGCGGGGGTGAACCGTGTGGAGTCCATGAGCTGTCCGCTGATTCAGAGAGAACTAGAAACCTAAAAGACAAAGAAACAAATGAAACCCCACAAAGCATCAGTCCACATGGAAGACCAAGCTTGACGCACAGAAGCTGGAGTCCCCTGGAATGCAGCTCTGCATGCAGCTCACTCTCATGTTTAGTGTTCACAGTAGTGAAAGTTCCTCATTTTGCAAGAATGTGTGCCATGGTAATTTTTGTAAAGTCACAGTCTATAATGAATCAGATGAGTGAGTTTTAGCTAAATAGTTTTACCAGTAACCTTAGAAAAGGTATTCCAAAAAGTTTTTGTAGCCAAACATTACATACAGTTTGATTATGAGTCAATATTTACTGTGTTATGAGGGTCCACAGGCCCCGTAACTCATAATACAACCTATTCAAGTGCTCATGTTTTCAGCTACTATATATTTTACCTGTTCCCTACGAAGACTGACTAGTTTAGTAGTACTCAGCCCTTCAGGACAGTGGTGAGAACAGGGTGGAGGTGTGGGGGGCAGGGAGGTTGGGGAGGAGGGGAGGGCTTAGTTACAAAACTAATCATGGATCTGGCCCTGTGTGATCTCATACCTGAGTTCCAGTTCTTATACCCTTGTCGGGGGTATAAACTGTGCTTATGTGTGCGTGTATAGGTGATATGAACGTGTTGCCCAGTAGCTGTGTTTATGGTAGAAACAGTCCAGGTAGACTAGCTTTACCTTTCTCTGTGATTGCTCCTTGAGGACTCCGCGGTGGCCACCTGTGGCGGTCAGCAGACTCGATCCTGTGCGCTGCCTGGGGTGTGGACGCTTGTGCAGTGTCTCTCACCAGGTGCAATCCTTTCATAGTGAACCCAGCCAGTTGCCCCGAGGTGTGTGCTCAGTAAAGGACAGGGCTGGATTTCCTCTTCGTAGGGTCTCACGTCGCTGTATAACCGTGTTTTATCCTAGGCTGTTCTTGCTCAGGGAATCACTTTCAGGGGACAGTAGGAGTCTGTCCAAGAAATATTCTCAGTTTTGCAGGTGACCATCAGGACAATCCTCCTGATCCCTGAAGCAAAGACTTGGAGTGTGCTGAATGTTGAGTTGGGGTTTAATTAATAGATTTTCCTCTCTTCCCTCGGGCCTCCTGTCAGACTTCTCTCCTAAAAGCTCATTTCGATTCACAGATGACTTTTAAATATGACTTGTCAGTAAGTTACTTGGGTTTGTGAGAGGGGACTTCCATGCACCAATCATGAGACATTTATAAGATAGAAGCACAAGATAACATCTTGGGACTGAGATCTCTCATATTTCTAGACTTGCAAACTCATTTTTGATAACACCCTTTTCATGACATTCACTGCCATTTTTTTCCCATCCTGACCGAGCACTAGGATTTCACTGTGATAACTCGGGACCCTATGTTACTTGATCAGGGTAATGCAGAATAATTACCGCCTCACTGTGCTCCATTAAACCACTGTAATCGGTGGCAGGTCAGTGTCTCAGTACAGCTGGTCTGAAACTTGAGCTGACATGGATACTGTTATAGCAGTGATACCAGGGCTCCTATGCAGATAGCAGTCACTTGGCCCAGGGCACCTGCACTGGGTCTCTAGGATAAAATAGGATAATCATGGAATATATGGGTCCTTTAACTTGTATTGGGCATCATAGAAGGTCATTGAAATGCCAAACAATGTTAAACACCACGGAAGTGTTTGGAGTCTCACATTCCGTAACACATCATATAATTGTTTCTAATGGTCAGTTTTATCGGTGCAGCTGCCAGATACTAGATCCAGTCTGTAGATAGCATTTTATACCATTCACACATTTTATAACATGTGCACCTTGCAGGACATTGATAACTCATCCAGAATGGTAAAGAGAGATAAAATGACCATATAGCTTATCATCTATAATAGAACACTTAAGGAGTGATAGGAAAAATTACACTAGGAAGAGGACGTAACCCAGATGGCATGCCAAGTGCCAGGCACAGCTGTGACCTTTTTCCTCTTTCTTTCCTATACTGTCAGAGCTAGAATGTCAATAGGACAAACAAGGATTCTGAGCTCAGCCCTTCTCCTCCAGGCTGGGCAAAGCGCATTCCACCAGTTCTTCTAGTCCAGCCAGGTGGACCTGGGCAGCGGACAGACCCAGGGTAGATACCCAGATAAGGTGGCTTCCGGGCCTCTCTGCACAGAGACACACATTCGTGGGAAGGGAATACCTCAGAAGCCACGATGGAGGCTGTGGACAGAAGCAGAGGGACCGTGGGAGGAGGAGAGGGAAGAGCCTAGAGAGGAGGCAGGCTGGGAGTGTGCAGTGTGCCAGGTAGTGAGAGGACTGACAGGGAACAGGTGTGTGGCAGCCAGCCTCCCAGACAGCTCCCCGCAGCCCCATGTGACCTGGACATCAACAGGGTGAGCTGGGTGACCAAGACTTTGTGGAAGTGGAGTGTGTGCCGTCTGAAATGAGGTTATGGGGCCGAGCTCACTCTCTGGGGGAAGAGAGCGCTCATGTGATGAGAGCACTGACCAGTGCTGCCGGCTCAAACTGGGGCCTCCTTCCAGGCACCATGTAAGTGAGTCAGCTGGAAGATACTGTGGTGATAGAGTGTGTTTCTACAAGAAATGTCCACTGGCTTTTCAGAGAGGTTGATTCTGTCAGATGTGACCAGAAAAAATGTGTATGTACATCGATACACAAATACACGGAATATAATGCAGAAAATTTTATTCATAGCTACCCTTCTTGTTTTCTAGGGGAATAGTCCAAGTTGTTTATTCATTTTGCTTGCATTTTTCCACAGGTATTTTATGGCACATACAATAAAGGGGATCATAATAATTCCTCAAAGTGGCTCACCCTACAGTCAGTACTGGAGGGTGTCCAAGTGACAGCTACACTTTTTTTTTTTTGAGACAGGGTCTCACTTTGTAGTTCAGGCTGGCCCTGAGCTCACTATGTAGCCCAGGCAAGCCTTGAACTCAGCAATCCTCACGTCTCTGCCTCCCGAGTGCTGGGATGACAGGCATGAGCCACCGCGCCCGGCACTGTGGTATGTGGTGCTGATTGCTGGTTGATTGTTGGTGGGCGTGAGTCACCACGCCCAGCATTGTATGTGGTTACCAGGGTCTAACTCAGGACCTTACATTTGCAAGGCAGGCGCCGGAACCACTGAGCTAAATCTCTGGCCCGACAGCTACATTTTCCGAAAGACATGGCAGTGTCATTCCGTGATGTGAATGTACTTGATTGGAGGGGGAGAGCGCAGGCTGCACGGCCATGCTGGAGCCTGGTGTTTACTTCTAGAAGGGCTCGGACTGGGCAGAACACTGGCTGGGCGAGCTGACCTTTCTATACCAGCCTCACCCCACCCCAGAGCCTCCTTTTGCCCTACATTTCCTTTGCTAAATCACAGCCCTTGATCTACTCTAGGCCAGGAATCAGTAAAGGGCTAACCAGCTACCTTCTCCCAAGCGGCTCACTGAAACCTCCATGGCTGGCTCCGTGAAGGCCGCCTTCGGACTTATTATGTTTTTCTTTTTTTTTTTTTTTCCTGATTCCCCCCAGGTTTGACCAACATAAACACTATCTTAGTTTTTCTCCAGGATAGTTATTTTAAAAAATGAGTGAGCTCACAGAATGAGAAAAGCAGGAAGTAAAGTCTGTGTCCAGCAGTATGCACTGTTCTCTTTATAAAATAAGCTGCAGAGAAGGGCAGGGAGGCCAAAATCCAGATCACTTGTCCAAACCCATCACCTGGCGTGGAGCAGTGCCCATGGAGAGGGCGCCTTTGGATGATTCTCGCAGGGGCCCCGTTTTCACTAGTGTTGGTCACAGCAACCTTCCCTCTCCCCTGCCTTTGTCTTCCCTTCTCTTTCCACTGAGGCAGAACGCCTCTCTGAAGTCTCCATCATTTGTTTTTCTCCCCAAGGAAAGGTTAATTCTTACGGCCATAATTTACTTACAGGAAATTAGATACAGGAGCCGTTGGATACCTGAGAAAATTTGGAAAGCCTCTTTGAAGTTCCTTCCTTCTGATTCATTTCAATAGGTCTGTTTCCATCCGGAATTCCTGTTGGGGATCACTAAGCAGGTGTTGTGTGTTGAGGCTGGTGTCCCAAAGCAGGTGACCATATAGGACATTCTCACTGGAAAACCAGGCTGAGCTTGGGTTTAGAACTGACTGGCCTATTCCCAGAATTCTCTGCTCCTCCTTCTTCAAATCCAACCTTCCACAGTGTTTCCTTCCAGAAGCTTTTCCACATTGTGTCAGCCTGAGTCTTTCTTCACATCCACACAGAATCATTACTTCTGGTTTTTGGTCACAACAGAGTCAGGGAGCTGAAACCCACAATGGTTAAGAAGGACCCAGTGAAGGAGAGTTGATCTCTTCTTGCCAAGTAAGTCTTCAGCTAGAACAGGTTCAATGGCAGAGTCAAGTTTTACACTGGTCTCTGTTTATCTCTGGGTGTGGTGAGCTGCAAGGATTTTCCAAGAAAAGTGGCTGCCATCTTCTCTTCTTTGGGGTTCTGTGGAATGATTCGAATCAGTTTTTGCTCCTCCACTCTAGTGGCACAACCTTGGGGTGATGCTTCTCTTTCACCAGCTCTTGGCTTCCATGCACGAGTACAGTGGCCGAAGCTGCCGCACAGGAACGTGGTGAAGTTAGGAGCCCTGTGCTCAGCAGACACTCAGGATGCTCACTGTTACTTTTACTGTGGCCAGAACCTTCTGGATGTCTACTGGAGAGGAGGCTGGGGAGCAGGAAGAGGCTGGCAGTGCCCAGGGCCTTCCCCAGAGAGCAGGGAGGTCTGATTCTTGTCCTGCATCAGTGAAGAAATTAGCTGCAGGTCTGCAGTGTGTTGTCCACGTGCACTTTAAAACATGGGTTAAAAGTTGCTAAATTCCCCTTCAGGCTTTACAGTGTAAAATAAAAGAAAGGCGCAGCTTTCAAGACCCAGGTGCTGGGCAGCATCTGACACTGGGCAGCTCGCAGTGGTGTCCTCGGTGTGGGGTGCCCTGCGCCTTCAGCAGGCTGCCTTCACGCCAGTGCTTTGGATGCCTGGCCTGGGGAATGCCAGAGTGGGGGCTGGGCAGCAAGGCAGTGCGAGGGCGGGAGTGAGCTCTGCCCTGTGAGCACTGTGGTGAGTCTCTACAGGGCTAAGAGGGTCCTGCAGGTAGCGGCGGGCCAAGGTCACGTGGTTGTGTACTCACGTGAGCTCTATAGTGTGTCACCAGGCAGGATCGCGGATGCTAAACTCCTTGAGACATTGTTTACTTCCGGTTCTTTCATTCAGCTCCCAATCTGACCACTGCAGTCACCCCCACTAAATGCATACTGTCTTGTGGAACACGATGACGTGGCAACAAGATCCCTTTAGTCCACGAGGATGTATCCAAGCTTGTGCTGCAATGAGCCCTACAATGGATCATCTCTTTTCTGGACTGATGTGGGGAACTCATTCTTAAAAGTGCTTGAGGCTATCCACCTCTGGCCTCATGACAACAAAAAATGAATGCTATGCCTACCAAACACCTGACACAATGCTCACAGGAACTTTCTAATAGCCCAAATCTGGAAAGGACCCAAATGTCCACTGAAAACAAGAAATCATATAGATTTATGAGGGAATACTATATAGCAGTGAAAAATGAACACATAGCAACATTCCATGATATGGAAGTGTCTCAGTATGATACAGTGAAAAAAAGACAGATGCTAACAAGTGGATATCATGATATTCAAAAATAGGTCAAAATGGCGATGAGAGAAGTCAGAATGGTGGTTATTGAGAGAGGGGTGAAAGGGAGATTTCTGGATCCAGAATGTTCTATATCTTGATCTGAGTGAAAGCTTCGTGGGCATATGCATATTGTAAAGACATATCACTTGAGATATGTGTACTTCACTGTCTGCACAGTGCATTTCAATAAGAGAAGATAACAACATTTGAGGACACGGAACTCTTGTGAGCTGGTGTTGTGCCCACAAGGTTGTTCTGAAGCCAGTTTCTACTCGGGTGTCACTAGGATCCCTCAGGAACACATTCTGCTGGGGAGTGTGAATGGGGGTCTCTGGCCTCATCTCCCCACCACTCTATCCACAGGGTGATTTCCTGCAAGCAGATTCCCAATGGGGCTGTAGCTTTGCTCTGACCCCACGCCCACACCTGGAACACCAGGGTCATGCCTTTCTCTTGCCAGCATCTCTGTACTTCAGTACCTGAATCCTGCCTTCCACATGGAAAGAGGACGGAATGACCCAGAACCACACTGGCGTAACCTGTCTCTCAGAACCTCCAGTACCTGGGGCCCTTGCTGACAGTTTGCTGCCCGGAGGGAGGGACATCCCTGATGACTTCCAAGGCTCAGGCCGCCTGCCTCCTGCTCCCTGCTTCAGCTTCTACCCACCGTATCGAGCCAGTGTCTCTCATGCACGCAGCACACTCCCCGGCCTTGGCTGGGATGAAAACTTCCACCCACCATTGCATTTCCCACAGGCCTGGTTCACACAGACCAGTGCAGAAAACAAGACCATGCCTTGAGCACCGTAAACCCAGAATACATCGTGACACATTTGCCTTTGGGCCCCTTCTGGTGCCGTTTCTGGGGAGAGGAAAATCTGCTTTGCGTCTACCTAGAACCGGTCATGTTTAGAGGTGGTGTGAGAAAAAGAGAAAGGAGAAAAGACAAAGGGTCAAGGCCCCTGAAACAGTCACCTGAAAGGTCCACCACGACGCGAATGCTTTCAAATGTTTGACCCATTCTCATAATTTTGTTCTTCATGAGAGGTTAAGAGAACAAGAAAGCAAAGGAACTGCAGTCGCTTCCGAGGTGCACGGAGCACACACAGGGAAATGCAGGGGCAGGGTCAGCCACCAGCGGAGTCTCATGGGCAGAAAAACGACATCTGGATGATTCCATTGAATAGAAGAAGCTCAGCGCACACCGAGGGACCCCCAGCAACGTGCATCCATGAGATAATGAGCAGACCAGCCTGGGCTGCCCTCCGGCTCTGTCATGAGCCAATCCTTTGCCTCCCGTGTTATGGGCTGCCCAGTCCTGCCCAATCCTGTTCCGTGCAGCCCAGGCCCCTGCACTCTTGTCTCTCTGTACTCTCAAGGCTCTGTCTCTTAGGTCCAGGGGCCGATGCTTTGCTACTCAGTGCTTTGGTTACCTTTTTTTTTTTAAATTAAATTCTTTATTGGTACATTTTGTATACATCTCACAATCACACATAACTTTGGGGAATTTGTACCAGTATATGACACAAGTTAATTCTAATTTTTACCTACATCCCTACCCACCCATACCTCCCCACCCTCTATATACATGCTCTTTTATTTTCTTTCAGAATCATATTTATTCCTTCCCCTCATTACATTCCCACACTAAATTTCCTTTGGGAATTTCCCATTCTACAAAAACTGTCATACTTTCTAGAGCTCATTTACATCTACAGGTGCTCTTATCAAAGAGAAGATCCAGTGTTTGCCTATCTGTGATCTATTTATTTCACTTATTAGTATGTCCTCCAGGTGTATCCATTTGCACATAAATGAATGAATCTTGTCATTCTTTATGGCAGAATAATACTCCATTTTATTAAGAAACCACATCTTATTTATTCAGTCTCCAGTTGATGGGCATTTGGGTTGTTTCCAAGACTGAGCTATCATGAACTGAGCTGCTATGAACAAGGGTGTACATCTGTCTTTCCAATGTGATTTTTAAAATTCCTTTGGGTATATTCCTAGCAGGGGGATGGCAGGGTCAAATGGGACCCCTAGTCCTAATTTTCTGAGAAATCTCCACATAGATCTCCACAATGGTTGCCTGAGTCGGCAATCCCACCAACAGTGGAGAGGGTTCCTTTCTCCCCACAGCCTCGCCAGCATTTATTGTTGGTTGATTTTGCAATAGCAGCCATTCTTTGTGGAGTGAGATGAAATCTCAGTGTTTTCATTTGCATCTCTCAAATGACTGGTGATGCTGAACATTTCTTTATATGCTGCTTGGCTGCTTTGACTTCTGCCTCTGAGAAGTGTCTGTTCATTTCAGATGCCCATTTTTGAATTGGGTCTTTAAACTTGGGGAGGCTGATCTGTTTTAAGTTCTTTATATATTGTAGATAATAGCCCTTTGTCTGATAAACAGCTAGTAAAGATTTTTTTCCCATGTTGTTGGTTGTCTTTGATGGTGCCTCTATCTCAACTTCTCTCCCAGCCTGCAATCTTCCTGAAGGGTCTCGTGTCTTAGGTGTCTCTGTCTCTGTCTTTAGGGTAAAGTTCTCATGTGTTGCAGGTATGCAATATATTTGTCTATTCAAACACCTTCTCTGTTTGTTGGTTGATTGCAAGTGTTATGACTCAGTTTTTCTGTAATTTGGACAGTGATCAGAGACTCGGTGTGTGCAGCACTTTGCAAGTGGCAGGTGGGAAATCAGCATAGGTCCCTGGTATAGTATCAAATGTGGATAGCAACATCATTTTATAGCAGCTCTTGCTGATAAAATACCATTGATATGTTGACGAAGACAATGCAGAAATTCAGATACATACATTTGGCAATGGAGATTGAGCCTAGGGCTATTGCCCTGGACGTTTTATATGTTTTCATTTGAGACAATCTAAGTCACTAAACTGCCCAGGTTATGCTTGAATTTGGGATCCTCCTGCCTTGGCCTCCTACAGTGCTGGCATTACAGGCTTCCAAAAAAGTTCAGATATTAAAAAGAGTATATATTTGGCCCATATTTCTCTCATGAAGTATATTTGTGGAGTCGTTGAGACATGCATACTGAAGTCCATGTTCTACCCAATAAGTGGGTAGACACTTTTCAGGTAGAGGTTTTGAACATCTTACGTTCCCTTGAGTGAGAAGTAATAGAAAAGCTGAGCTGTACACTCAGTATGTGCTATGTGGGTTCAAATATTATTGTAAATCAGAACCTTCTTATTTTTCTTTTAGGCCTGCATTCACCAGCTTTTCAACTTGGATAGTCAAGGATACCTGAGAAGAAATGGTGCCTTGCGTTGGGTAAGTTCCCACACTGGACATCTCTCACATTTGACGAGGTGTGTGTAAAATCTTTCTGTGTCTGCATTTCTCCATCCATTAAATGAGGATGTGGAGTTAAAGTCTAAGTGTGGTTATGAGCATTAAATTGTTTAATACAGTTAATATGGAGCCTTAAATTATGAACTGGTACACGCTAAGTATTTGCTGAAGAAATTAAACTAAACTTCATTCTTACAACAGTGTTTTATGGTGGATACTTTCAAAAGTCCATTTATTAAAAATAGCGAAAGACCCTCTGGCTTATTTGTTTGCTATCATTAGGTTTACATACAGTGGCAGTCACCAAGCAATCATCTCCAACCCTTGGTGACAATTATTTATACAGCCTAGCATTTTCAACTTTGTACTGAATAAATAGATATAATTATATCTATTCTTAAGGCCTTTAGAAGCATTTTCCAACAACAGGAGCAAAAAGACACACAAGCGTCTTTTTATAACTTGTCCAACTCAGCTTCACACTCGGCAAGGAAGAAGCTTAGCAGAATGAGAAAATGTCTTAAAATATTAATTATGTATTACTGAGTTTCATAAATTTTTTAATTTTCTGAAAGATGCTAATAACAAGAACCTGTAATGACTCAGGGGAAACAATGAGACATTTGCATTTTGTTGGTTAAGATAAGTACATTTACACGCAGTTCCCTGATGGTCTCCAGAAATGACCATTTGATGTGTGCACAGTTTTTTTTTTTCAAACAACTACAAATTGTTCCTTCAATCACAAACATTTTGATCATTTTAATGTTTTAGTGGTGGGAATATATAACCATTCATTACCTTTTATTCAGACTGTACAAAAAAGGCTGAACATAATCACAGGAGCTTTTTGTCTATAAAACAAGGGTCTACGGTTGCTTACTAGAGTGTGGTAGTAACATACAGAGACTTCGAGGCACAAGTCATGCCCTTTATCAATAGCACAACTGTTGATGACCTTTCCTCTTACATTTTTATTAGCCCACAGAGCCCTGTGGCCTGCTAAGTTGCACTTGTGAGTTATTAGCTGTTGAGAACAATTAGGCCTAGTTTCTGTGAATTAAGAAAAAGTAGATGAGTCATTTGATGAATTGTACAGTCTATAGTATAGTCTATAGTATAGACTCAATACCTAAAACCATTAAAAAGATGGTTAGAAGGAAGGAGAGGAGGGAGAAAACAGTCTTTGGGAATTTTTCCTTTCCTACCTGAGCTGTGATCACGTTGACTCCCCTATGTAGCCCTAGTCTATTTTCCTTGTACTATTCCCCAGGATATTGTACACAAACCATGCGAGTGGTGTGTGTAGCCTTCTGACATGATCCCTGGCACTGTTCATTGTAAGGAATGTTCCTGGCTCAGATGAAGTCAGTTTTACCTTGACCACTGTATAAGTCTCTTACTTCTGACTCAAATCACAGTGATCCATCTGTCCTGCCACTGCCCAAGACTTGCCTCTGTAGGAAAGTCTCTCAGTAGTAAATTGCACTCTATGTAATCCTCAGTCTGTCTGTTTTTTTTTTTATGGCATCCTGTGGCTACTTATCAAACACTGGGACCAGGTTTTTCTGGAACGGTGTCCTTCCAAAATTTATGTGTTGGGAGCTTATCTCCAAATTTCTATGGAATTTGGAGGTGGGATCTTTGGCAGGTGTAAAATTAGGTGAGGACATAGGATGCACTCCCCTGATGGCATTAGTAGCTTTATAAGAGGAGGAAGAGTGACATGAGATTGTATACTTGCTGTGTCTTACCATGTGGGTCCCTCTGCCATACTATGATACAACCTAAGGACCTCACCAGATGCCAGCAAGATTCCAGTTCTGCATTTTTGACTGTCATAGCCTCCAGACTGTGAGCCAAATAAAATTCTATTTGTAAGCCTTTGGTCTCAGGTAGTTTGTTATAGTAACAGAAAATATACTTAGATGGTCTCTCTGGAAGGAAGTTCTAGCTATATAACATATTTTAGATCTTTTCATCAGAAAGAATAATCAAATTCTGCCAACTTTTTTAACATAGTTGCTACAAAAGCTGCTTATTGATCAGATTGAATTTAAAAAGTAAAGAGCAGTAGTGCCTTTGAATTAGAGAAGAAACAAAACCAATGGATACATGCCAAAGGACCCCATATGGTTTATACCTAGATGTCCCTCCAAAGCCTCATATGGCCATAGATGGAGCTTTTCTCAGAGGGGGCTGGATCTAGGATGTGTAATGATAGGATCAAGGAGGTGATGCTGGGACTGATTCATGGTATGGTACTAGGATTCAGGCTGCCCCACCCTGGGTAGGATATAAAGAATAGAAAGAAGCCATTACCTGCTGCTTGCTACTTCACTGCTTTGCTCTTTCTGCCTGCCATGAACTATTTCTCCTCTGCGATGTCCCTCTGCCATGCTACCTTACCTTGGAGCCAGCTAACTACAAACTGAAAGCTGTAAGCCAAAGAAACCTTTCCTCCTTTAATTTTGGGTGTTGGGTATTTCATTTCAGCAATGAGAAAGAGTAATTAAGACAGACCCTAAGTTCTAAGAGAACAGTTCTGAGCACTTTATATTGCTGTGCTTGGTTCACTGGTGTTTGGGAACAGCATCAGCTTGGGAAAGCTGGATCATTCTTCTGGAATGCCTGACCTTGCATTTTGCTTGACTTATGTCCCCGTCTCTGGCTTACTCTATGCTTAGGATGAAACACACTAATTCAGGAGGCAATGAACACTACTGGTACCTGGAAAGGTGTCTTTGTACTAATAACTGTAGACGATTCTTGGGAGCAAAATGGGAGAGTATGGAATTATTTGTAACATCTGCTTTTGTTGTCATTGTGACTGTTTTTGTGATGGCCTTCCCTGTGATCTGATAACTTCCCAAATCTGTCCTGGAGTGCTGGTCTCCTAGCCTGAAGCAGCCAGGAAACAGCCAGAAGTCTCCTGATCACCCTGTTCTTCCTCCATCCTTTCAAGGAGAAGGAGGCAGAAGATTCTCATATATGAAGAGTTTAGTAAATCTATTCTAGGCATCTGCTTCATTGGCCTTATCAGAGTTTCATGACAAAGAAGCTTCGCCAGGTATTGAAATCCAATTAACGATTACAATACTACTAATAAGCTAACATGTACTGAGCATTCATGTGGTAGCAGATGCAACTCTGAGACTTAATTGAGTTTTCCAATAACTCTATGGTACTTGTGCTCATGTATCTGTCCCAGAAGAGGATGGGGACTCAGAGCAGGAAAACCTGTGTCTGTGAGTAGCTGGCAGGGCCCTGTGCTGCCCTCTTACAAGAGTTATAGTGCATCTTCACAGTGTCCATCAGGAAGTGAGTTGGGCTTCAAAATTCAAAAAGTCCATAGTAGGGCTAAGCATCCTACTACTGTATGAGCTCAGATCACCTGGGGAGAAGGGAGGGATGGTGCACAGAGTGCATTAAATCATACAGTTTTAGACACTTTCCTTGTTGCTGGAACAAAATACCGAATATTCACAAATCGAGAGAGGAAAGAAAGGTTTACTTTAGCTCACATCTGGGTAGGTTTCACTATTGCTGCCTGGCTCTCAAGCAGGGTAGTGTGCCAGAAGGGCACCAAAGAGGAGAAACAGTTTATGGTGTGGCAGGCAGGAGGCAGCAAACAGCAAGCCTTCCTTTCAGTTTTATTCCATCCTCACTACACCCATTGGATGGTGCCACTTACACCCAGGGGATTCCCATTTTCCACACCTAGAACCACGTTAAACCAGTTAGAGGACTGAGCCATTATCCCACATCCTTAATCCAGTATCTTACATATAAGATCAAACCACTCTCAATAGCCCCATCTGGGAGCACATTTGGTTTTTGGGGGACATTTTAAATATAACCATAACACACATGCTCTCTGTCCCACATCGATGGGACCTGGCCAAAATGGAACCATCAGTGAGGATGCCAAGACAGGGGGGACTGTGGAATTGCTGCACTAGAGACAGATGTTGTGTAAGACGAGATGTGAAGGGAAAGAAGCCAACATCATAGAGGGGCTCATTTTATCTGACTCCATGTATAAGAGCTGTCCAGAGCAGGAAATTCCCGAGAGACAGGAAGTAGATTGGGGTTGACAGGCTGGAAGGAAGAGCTTGGGGGTGGGTGGGTGGTGGAATGGAAATGTTTACTGGGGGGTTAAGGATTTCTTCTTGTTTTAGAACATGAAAACTTTCTAAAATTGATTGTGGTGATGGTTATTCAGTTCCAGGTATACATTAAAAGCCTTTGAGGTATACACTTTGAATAGATTTTATAATATATGAGTTATATCTTAATGATCTTGTTATTAGTAATAAACCCTGAAGGTTTGAGTCTGGCCTCAAATAACTTAGGGCCAGAATAGAGGCAGCACAGAGGTCTCAGGCTTTTGTGAGTTTCATAAAATCATTTATTGGAGGAGGAAATGGCTGATTAATTAAATTTATATAAATAATTCATGTTGATCATAAAAATTTAAAGCACCTATAATCTTGACACTTAGAAATAACCATTGTTAATACTTTGAGGTTTACCCTTGAGGACTTTTTTCTATGCATATATAAGTTACACAGAGAAACTGGATCATACTATCTCTGAGAGGCTGTATTTCACTTTTTTCACAGAGCAGGGTCGGTCGCTGGGGCTTGTGAAGCGTGGCACCAAAGGCATGAGGGTTGTCACCTAGTATTTCTTAGAAACTGTAAATTCCAGAGCAGCATTCCAAGGCTCCAAAATCAGAAATTCTAGGGGTTGTGGGGCACAGTGCTCTTGTTTTAAAGATCTTTCCAAATGACACTGAGGCACATCATTGATTTTTGCAAACTGACTTTATAACCATTCACCTCACTGAAGCTTTGCATTATTTCTAATATTTCCTCATGAGGTTTTCAAGTGGACATTTATGCCTGGACATTATTGCTTGCACCTTCCAATATTCATTCCTTATTTCAAGTTCTTTTCTGTTCTATAAGTTGTTACTTTCAGAATAACATTCAGCAGAGGGAGTGAAAAAGTAGTCATGTTTGGTCTCTGTTAATGGAAGTGCTGCCTAATGATTAGTCGTGATTCTCAGAAACATGTACAAGGTGTAAGCAAGCAATGGTGGATATGTAGATTCTATAGTTTTATTGCAACAGATGATACACTGCCATTCATCCCCGTCAAAATACCCTGTCTCCCTTCAGACACACTGACCCCCGTCCTTCTTGGCACTTTCTGAAACAGATCTGTCAGTCACTTCTCAAGAGTGAGTGTCTTCAGTTGCTCTGCTGTGGCTGTCATGATGTCCTGAGCAGTTCCAAAATCTTTACCTTTCCTGGTCACTTTGACTCGGAGCAGAGCAAGAAGTCCCACGGTGCCCCAGCTGGTGAATAAGGAAGATGAAATTCACCATGGTCTGTCATGCTTTTCTATCTGCTTTTCTGTTCGATGGCAATTTGCAGAAGTACTGTGCATTACTGACCACTCTCATAAAGACTGAAACATTGTGTCTTTTACTATAATAAAATTTTTTTTTCAGTTTTTTGAGGCAGTGGCTGGCTTTGTAGTTCAGGCTGGCCCTGAACTCACTATGTAGCCCAGGCTGGCCTTGAACTCACAGCAGTCCTCCTGCTTCTGCCTCCCAAGTGCTGGGATTACAGGCATGAGCCACCATGCCTAGCCTTTAATACATTTTTAATTTCAACATCCACTATATATTTCAATCACATCTAATACATACACATTTATGTACATATTTGCATTTATGTAAATTCATCCATTTACCCATCCATCATGTGTGTTAGTAATTCACATTCTTAGTTTACTAAGATATTTTTTTGCTTTATTTTCTTCCTTCCTTTTCTTTTTCTTTCTTTATTTTCTTTTTTTTTCTTATCGTGGACATAACATTTTTTCGTATGTCTTTTCAGGACCTATCAAGATGACAATGTGTTTTTCTTTTATAGTGCTATTTAATAATTATTTCTCATTCAACATTTGCTGCACATCTGTTATGTTATTAATCATTTTCTTAAAATATGGAGACACAAAGATAAACTATAAAATCTAAATTGTTTGGTTTTTAAGCTCTTAGAAAATTAGAAACACCAAAGAGAAAGAATGGGTGGGCAAAGGTAATGTCACCATTCAGCTGTTGCCAGGAAATGCCAAAAGGACCAAAGGGACACATGTTGCCAAGGCCTACACTTTGGCCAGTCATCAGGACCATTTAAAGGAGCTCCGACAAAACAAAACAGAAACCCTGCCTGTGCCCAAGCCCACTGACTCGGGTGTGTGTGTGTGTTGATGCTGGGGACCAGGATGGTAATCGAGGCACTTATGAACATGACGGCTAAAATACTGTCACAATTCACCCGAATCATGACTTGAGATTTCCTCCAGGACATGTTGTTCGCTAAGTGTTTTACAAAACCAAGGTGCTTTGTGATGTTGCTATTCTTCTTATCATTACTAGATTGACCCATAAAAAACTGCCATTTTTGGTAGGCAAAATATCATCACATATCAGCAACTTCACACTTTCCGACCATACATAATTACTAACAATTACCATTTGTTAGCAAACAAATATTCATATTCATATTCCAGCAACTGAGTCAGTATTTTCTATGGGCCATCTAATTTAATTTTCATGCCAGCTCCATCATACGCAAGCCGTTCATTCCAATCTACTGATGAGAAAACAAGCCCAGAGAAATTAAGGAAACTGTTTAAAATCGTACAGCTAGTAAGTGGCAGAAGCTAGAGGTTGACTTAGGTCAGTGTGACTTTTATCCTCAAGCTTTTTCTTAGACAAGAGGACTGTCTCAGGTCTGTTTCATTCACTATTTTTACCACTGAGACGGGACATAAAGGCTGTTCTGCAGGACGGGGGCTCTCAAACTGTGGTGTGCAGCCTCTCAGAATCACTTGGGAACTTGCTGGAGATGTGAGTCCTTCACTTCTTGGTCCTGCTCGATTGGAAACTCCATGGATGGGGCTGGGAATCTGTGCGATGGGTGATTGATCCCTAGTACTTGGGGATCACCACCCCAAGTGACATAATAAGAACTGTCCAACTCTCTCACTTTTTTGAAGGGGGGGGGTTGACTTGGTCATCTTAATTCTTATTTCTGCAGAAGTTGAAGCCTAAACAGAGGGTAAAGGGATTGTCTGAGACCCTGTGGAGAGCCTGTGGCTAAGTCTGAATTTGAACCCACTCTGATGGCAGGTCGAGGGCCTTGACTGCCTTGCTGTCACGCTTAGCTAGTCCTTGTGAGAAGCACCTACCGCGGAGGGCCTGCAATAAAGGCTGGATGGAGGAGGGAAGACATGGAGGTAGCGTGGGGCACTGGAATAGATGGAGCCACTCGTGGAAGAAGGGGTTTTGGTAGAAAAACTCCCACCGAGGGGTTGGGCCGCGCCAGATAAGGCGCCTTGTTTTCTTTCGCATGGGCCAGATGCCTTTATTCAGGCACTTTGTACCTCATCTGCAGAGTGCTCCACGTGAGTCGGGGGCTTTGTGTGTCCAGGGTCTTACCAGGGATTATTGTAAGGCAGGAATAATGGCGATATTGTTTGCAGAGCCAAGGTGGAAAATCAGACCCGGGTGGGGGATTTACTTCTCTGCCATAAAGCTGATGGGGCTCTTCAAAAGTTCACTAACTGTGGTGCTAAGTCTCTGTGTTTGGAAACACTCCTAGATGACAAGCACAGAGTCCCGGCTAATGCTGTGCACACCTCTATATCGCCAGGCATCCAATTCCCCGTGAATTTTGCAATATAGTGACAGTAATGGAAAGCAAAATGATCTCTAAATAATGGTTTAAGATGGCTACTTGATAAGGGGCAGTGCAATAATTATGATCAATGGACCATGCATTCAATATATATTGCCCATTTAGATGCACCAGATTAGCTTAACAGCTTTCTTTAATGTTCCGAGTATTTGTGTGTGTGTGTGTGTGTGTGTGTGTGTGTGTGTGTGTGTGTGTGTATGTAAGGAGGGAGGAAGGCAAGGAAGCAGAGGAAGGGAGGGAGGAAGTGGGCAGCCAGTGAGCTGTTCAGAGTGTCCATCTAGCTCACATTGATCGGTGTGCTGGAGGCAACACAGCGCACAGGAGGAAAGGAAATTGAGCTTCAGAAGGTGTGTGATCCATTACCAAGAGAAAGCATTCAATGTCCTGTGTGGCAGACAGGGCCTTTGTAGAGGGAGGTGCACACCCGGGAAATGGCGGAGGAGAGACACCTGATACGAGTTTAGTCGTTCTGCAGAGGCCACTTTCAGGGTGATGATTGGCGTAATCACAGTCATTAGGCATGCAGGCAGCCCGCCAAAAGAATCCCTCCAACGACCCTGAACGCAAGCTCTGGAAACTAAGTGAGCTGGACAGTGCTAGGTTCGGAAAGCTAGGCGAACCATGCAAATGTAGTTCAGCAGGAAGTGGGGGGAACTGATTTCCTTGACATTGGTCCTAATCCCCCCACCCGGGGGGAATTTTTCCATGACAGCCTGTCTAGAAATCTGGGTCCATTCCCTACCTTTCATGTTTCCGGGTTGATCCCAGGTAAAGCCTAAGGTCTGTGATCAGTGTGTAATGAGTGTGCCATATGGGCTGGAATTCCTGGCATAATAGGGATAAAATGATTACAGTCTTCGTCTCGACTTGCTTTGATTTGTCAGTTAACATAACAGCCCCCTCTTCACCGTTTCATGAAAGGACATCAGTAGGAAGTGTCACTATTCCGTGTGACGAGAAGCCAGCCTTCTAACTTGATAATCCCCACTGATGTCCCTGCTGAGTGGCTAATTGCCTCAGTGGCTTTCAAGCCTGGTGAGGCAGCTGGAATTTAGATGATAATAATGGAGCTAATATTTACTGAGCATCTACTATATGCTGGGGTTGAGCGTGACAGCTCTTACGCTGCATGCAGATCCCCCGGGGGTGTTTAGCAGATACATGCAGATTCTGACTCAGTTGGTCTGGGTGGGGTCCACAGGGGTGCCAGAGCTTCTGAGTAGCAGACCCCCTGTTTGAACAGCCAGCATCCAGGGCCCAGTCTTTGTTGATTCTTGTATGAACTCCATGAGGGGGACTGTCGTTAATCTCATCCCACAGAGGAAGAAATCGGTGGAAGCCCAAAGAGAGGAGGTGTCTTGTAGAGTGTCTCACAGCTCTGAAGCGACAGACCTGACATCCCAGATGAGGCGTCACCTCCTTCTGTCCTTCTCTTTCCTCGAAGCTGCAGCCACAGACATAGGTACATCATAATGGACTGCAGCGTCCCGAGCTGGAGCAGCCAGATTCCTGAGTGACTTTTAGAAAAGCCCTCAGTTGTCTAACCCAGATGGCACAGGCAAGACAGAGACCCAGTTGTGTGGCACCACGGAGCGTTGGGATGCGTCTTCTCTGTGGGGGCTGGCTGAGGCATTTTGCCACGTGCCGTGAGGCTCTCAGCTGCTGTGTTTGGGCTACTGAGGGCTCTTCTCTGTGCCCACCTGCCGTGGTCACCAGGCATCGGACTGACCCAGAGTGCCATGCCGTGCAGTAGCTGTCCTCATGAGACCACGAGTAAGACAGACGGGAGCCAGGACTCTCCAGGAGCCCCGAGTGGAGAAAAGTGATGCTGGCCTTTCTTCTGAGCCTTCAGAGTGGGGAAGCTGGGACGTGGGACTGTACCCAGAGCTCATCAACACCTCACACTAATTTTCAGATGCTCCGGCCTTGATTAAACCCAAAGGGCAGTTTGCCAAGTGCTTCCTCCCCCACCTTAATTGTTTAGATTGTGTAGAATTTGAGTAAAATTTAATCCAGATGTTTCTGATTCGTTTAAATCACCAGAAAATACTCTTAAGTTGCTATTTGATGTTGAAGAAGCTTTTCAAGCATTTTCCCTCTTCTTAATAGGAGAGGTCAGATTTGGGTAAGGGTAAATGAGGCCCATGCACCTAGGGGGTTTCATCTCATTTGATTTGAAAACTCACTTTTGTGAAATCTGAGTCAGAGCTCAATTTTTCTTTGACCTCTTTTTCAAATCCCTACCATGACCATCTCAAAGGGAAGCTGGAGTCATTTGCATGCAGTGGATATCAGGGATGCCTGTTTGAAAAATTAATACCCCCAGGCCTGGCCTACTCTGGCCCTCTGGTCTGATTGGAGCTGGCAAGCAGCCACTCCCTTTTTGAACTCTAGGAGAAGAAATTTGGACCAGGTGAGCACATTGATTGGACCTTATTTTGCTACCCAGGTACATATTTACTCAGCTGATCCAAGCCAGTGTGGTACCAAGTGTCTAAGAACTGATAAATGAGTTCTGCAGGCTTCTCACAGTCTAGGGTAGTGGTTTTGGAAATGTGGTTCCCAGGACCGAAGCATTGACATCATCTAGGAACATAGAAGTGGGAATTTACCCTTGTCCTAGACAGACAGAATCAGAATCCCTGGGGTCAGACCCACATTTCAGCTTTACCAAAACCCTGCAGCTTGTTCTGGTGCACCCTGAGAGGTGAGAATTGAGGGCCTAGTGCAGTGCTGGGAAACCTGTGGCATGTGTGCCACAGCCGGCTGTTCATTATCATGGAAAGCTCTAAAAGGTTTGCCATCAGTGGTCTCGGAGGCCTTGGGTAATTCTTGCTATCTTACTCAGCAATGTGTGTTTCCTACTTTGTAGGAATTAATGAGAACATTGTCATATGATTCCAGACACCCAGGCTCAATACTGTACTTACCCATGGTTGTAAATATGAACTTTTTTTTTTTTTGAGACAGGGTCTCGCTTTGTAGATCAGGCTGGCCCTGTGCTCACTATATAGCCCAGGCAAACCTCAAACTCAGCAATCCTCCTGCCTCTGCCTCCTGAGTGCTGGGATTACAGGTGTGAGCTACCACACCTGGCACTGTGGTATGTGGTATTGATTGCTGGTGGGCATGAGTCACCACGCCCAGCATTGTATATGATAACTGGGATCGAACTCAGGATCTTGCGCTTGTGAGGCAGGCGTCTGAACCACTGAGCTAAATCTCTGACCCAAATTTTGATTGAGCAAAAAGGCCAAAACAATCAAATAATCCATTGAGCCTATGCTCCCCCACCGAGTTACCTTTTTTTTCTCTCTGTCTTTTTGCAGTGGGTATGTTGTATGGTTGTGTAGAGGCCGTGTAGACAAAGCCCAAAGCCCATTTTCCACAGCAGCTTTCTGGAAATGAAAATTCTTCTCATACCCTGTACCATTTTCTGGATCTTATAAAATACCATTTCCTTAATATCTCAGCTTTTATGATATGTGTATTTAGACAGATGCTGGTTCTGACAGGTAGGTAGGATAGGATCCCCCTCTGGCCTGAATTCATTTGTACAGCATTACATTTGTCAAATGTTAACTGAGCTGTTGTTACACATGGGGGCTGTCCTGGGGGGACTCGGGGATTAAAGTGGAGACCAACCTGATAACTGTGGTTCCCAGATGAGGGGTTGGCAAGGAAGAGTGAATATGTGGGTCAGTCAAACACTGTTGTATGTGAACATTTCCCAGCAGGAGCAGAGCAGAGAGCAGACAGCTGAGGGTGGTGCTATAGTTTGGATCTCAACTGTCTCCTAGAAGGCCCAGGGGTTGACACTTGGTTCCCAGCTTGGTTGAGATTTGGTTCCCAGGAGCAGGTGGAACCTTTAAGAGGTGGAGCCTAGTGGGAGGTTTTAGGTCAGTGGGGTGTACTCTTGACTGTGGGAATCCAGTCTTTTCCTCCCTTTCACTTCCTTGCACCACGAAGTGAGTGGCTTGGCCCTACCACACACTCCCCACACTCCCATCATGATGTCCTCCTCTCCATTTGGCCCCAGAGCAACAAGGCCACTCAATTATATACTGAAACCTTCAAATACAAATAAGCTGTCCTTCTTTTTGAGTCAATGATCTCAGATACTTGTTATAGTGTTGGAAAACAGTCTGATGCAGGTACTTACACAGGGATTCCCAGAAAGGTGATACCTGGCCACAGAGGATCAGTGAGGCTAGGGAGGAGTGGTACACGGAGGGCCACGGAGCTGTGAGTGAAGATGGCAAGTGTTTGAGGGCTTTAGTTCAAAGGGGTTAATGATGGTGCTATATCTTAGGTACTTGGTTCTTGTTACTAAGACAAAATACCTGAGACCCAAAGTTAAAGGAGGAAAGGGTTGTTTTAGCTTTCAGTTTGTAGAAATTTAAATCCATAGTCAAGTAGTTCCAAGGCAGGGCAGCATGGAGTGGGGGGCGCATGGAAAGAGAAGCAGCCCAGGCATGGCAAGCAGAAGACAGTGAACGGCAAGCTGGCCTTTGATCTTTCTTTTCATCCCATCCAGGCTGCCAGACTTTTGGGTGATGCCACCCATGCCCAGGGTGGGGCTTCCATTAGCCACACCCAGAACTATGCTAAACCAATTTGGTTATCACATACCCTAATCAAACCACCTCCCCAGAGCCCCTCATATGAGTTTATGAAGCTTTGGGGGGGGCACTAGATACAAGAAGGTCGGTTTCCTGAAGAGGTGTGTGTGTGGCACCCTAAGGTCCTCCTGCTCCTTGGGATCCTACCTCAACCCATTCCCTTGGAAAGCATCATGTCGCCCAGCCTACCTGCCACTCATTCCTCTCCTCTCCCGCAACGTGCTGGCACTTGAGAAGGTGGTCAGGGGTGGCAGAGAGGAGCAGGCCCAGGACAGGAGCCTTTAGGATGTCTCAGGTCAGAGCAGTCAGGGTAAGAATCGCCCTGTGAACCCCAGTCTGTACAGCACAGGTCTGCACGGTGTCATCATTGCTTGGAAGATGTGATAACAGCCCTTTATTCGCATCTGTCAGGCTCGTCCTCATTCCTCCTCTCTCCCATACTGCCCACTCACTGTGAGAGGACAGAAGCCTGTCCCTCTGCGCACTGTGTCCCTTTTACCTTGCCTTCTGTTTGTATTGTTCCTCCTGTCCAGCTTAGAACACATCACCTTTGGGAAACTCCTTTGATCATTCTAGTTCACAGCACGCTCTTTTTTTTTTTTTTTTTTT